>JALPQD010000470.1:1568464-1645186 GCA_023101885.1 Typhlomys cinereus | reverse complement strand
GTTGTTGAGAGCGATATCACAACTGTCTATTGTGTTCCAGGACGTTCTGTATTTGCCCGGATGGACAACATTGCATGTTTTCTTTGTTTCTATATTATTTTATTTCTTCATTTTCTGTATTAATGATTTTAAGTCTGCCATTGATGAGAATTTTGTGAGAGTAAATTTCAAATACGGGGCTGGAAAATTGCCTAGACCAATGTGAATTTCGTCCACAGTCTTCATGAAGCCTGATGTAAACTAATGGAGTTGGCTGAAGAGTTGAGACGTCTTGGATTCTGAACTTGAAATCGCCAATGATCCAGGACAAAATAAAGGCAGCAACTCGCCCTAGCACAAGGTAGCCGCTTAATAGGCATACAGCAGGTTGTGCTCACTGCATATTCTTACTTGCTTTTTAACAGTTTATGGATCTTTTTGTTATTTCATTATTAATGACCTGTGGTGTGGCAGTTTATGCCTAATTCACATAGGCTTTTTCGATGTATCTTTCATCTAAAGTTGATTAGAAAGAAATAATATATCAGGCCAGCGAGGTAACAAGTAAATAAGATCCTGCTGCCGAACCTGACGCGTGAGTTCATATCCCTGGAACCCACTAGAAGGAGAGAACAACTTGTCGGAATTGTGCCCCGACCTCATACCTATGTTCCTGGCTGAAAATGCCCTCTGTCTTTTTGCTCCCTCCCCTCTCAAATAAATTATAAGTTAAAATATTTTCTAGAAATAATTTAAAACCAACTTGCATTGTGGTTATCTAAAATTAGTACCTATTGTTTTTCTATAAGTAAAGAAAAGAAGAAATGTGGCTGGAGTCAATTTTCTGTTGCTTCATAGAATATTTGCAAGTTTCTGTAGATGACTAAGCAGAAACATTGCCGTCTCTTAGACTGTGGAAACTTGTAGCATATTAAAGGCAACTGGGAGTCACGAATGATCAACCTTTGTGGTGTTAAGTGGATTAAGGTATCCAGTTACACCAGGTAGCATGGTACTGCGCCTCTAATGTCTCAATTGTCCTATGCTGAATCTGGTGTCCTAAAAAAAAAAAATAATACCACTTGCTGAGAACATTAGAGAACATGGTGGGTTGATTACTCATTATTCATGAGGAGTCTTATTTTAAGAGGAACAAGTGGTCATTATGAAGTTTTGTTGGCCTGAAAAAATTAAAGAACTGAGGGAGCTGGACGGTTGGCTCAGGGGTTAAGCCTCTGCCTATGCAGGCGGAAAGGAGGGTCACGAGTTCAGGATCCTACAACCTACATATAGAAACCAGCAGAAGCGGGGGGGTGGGGGAGGAAGGATGGGTGTTCTGCTTCTGGACCCCCCCTGTGAGCGGATCGCCCTGTGAACCGAGGGCAGAGTAAACAAGGATGTGGTGGAGGATCTCATGGATGGTTCCACGCATTTCGCCCGTGGTTCTACACAACACCACACAACACACAACACACACACACAAGTGAACCAATTAAAAAACAAGAAGAAATTAAGAACCATGGTGCCATGTATAGTTTTGTAAATCCCCCCAGTAGAAACAACGGAGGAGTAAGTAAGACAAAGGGTTTGTGTGATAGGCTGCGTGCTTGGACAAAGGATAATATAGATAAACCAGAAGTAGGAAGCTTATAGGCATGGTGAACAAGAAAAACTTGACTAAACCTGCCTGGAACGCCAACAGTGTGTTTTTGTAGAAATAGTACATTAGGATGTACCATAGACATGGTTGGTAGTAACTGATGGTGATTATACTTGATATAATAATTCAATCCTAGTTTGCAACCACACACTATATACTTAGATGGCACAGGAACAATATGTAATGTTATAAATTCATATGTTTATTCAATGTATGGAGCTATATTGGGTGTCACACATTACTGGAATTACATGGCATTACAAATGCCTATGACATCACGTAAGGGAATTTTTAAATTTTGTAAGGTCATATATACGTAACATAAAGCTTTGAAAGATTATATGGCGAGAAGAATGGCTCAAGGGTTTTACAGACTCTGTCTCACAAGCAGAAGGGTGCTAGCTGGGGTTCCCAGGTCCCATTGTAAAATGCCAGGTGGCATGGGCAGAAGTCTTGTCTTGTTTCAGCCCTTGTGGACGAGCCTGGAAATCCCAGAGGTGACAGCCAGGAGTGTAGGAAGCAATCCAGGATGATCCCCAAATTCACCTTGGGGCCTCCACAGGTGACAACTGTGCCCCTGATACGCACAACACACACACACACACAACACACACATGCAACAACACACACACACCACACAACACCTGATATACTAAAATTAAACACTAAATTATTTCTTATGTAATACACGGTACTACTTTAGGACATTCTGGCTTCTAAAAAGAAACTCCTCAATGTGAAGTTTTAACATTTTTTCTACACGCATCCGGCATTTGCTCTATGTAAAATATGGCATTATGTGACTTGATTGCTTTAATTGTCGCACATTACCATCTTTGTCCTTTATTAACGAACTCTAGCTCCTCTTTCAAATGCCCTGTTACTTCCTATAGTTCCAATGGCAAACATACCTTGTTTTGGTCATTGTTAAACACATAGGAGGTTTCAGAGACTCACTGGGCGAAGATTCTTGTCTATGATTAACCCCTAGATCAACCGAACGATGTCTGCTAAGAAAAAACTTCACTTGCTCGGATGAACACCTGAAACTGGATACCATGCTGCGCTGAACTCAGAGACAAAGTGGGACACATCTGTGGGAAGTCTGTGGAAGGTAAGATGCTGTTTAAGACAATTGGAGACTATTTAAGCTTCCCTTAGTATTATAACAGTCGTGGTTGCTTTGCGGGCCATTTTAACCACCTCAAAACACTTCCTTCGTGTAAGGAACAGCCACTCTTCCTAAATACCCCTCACAAAGCACCTGTACTGAGAAAGCTTTGCTGTTTAATTATTACTTGTTTTTAGCTTTATTTGCTTGCATGTTTTAAGAAAGGCCTTGCTATAGCTCAGGTTTTCCTATCACTTGCAGGAATCCTCCTGTATCAGACACCCAAGTACCAGGATTGTAAGCACATGCTACCATTCTCTGTTCTTGTGTTATTGTTCTTTTAATTTCCACAAAACTACTAGGATAGCTATTTAAAAATTGGAAATGGGAGCTTAGTTTTTCTCTTCTACATCGCCTTTAAAAACCTGATTTGGGATATAAAATAAAACATGCAAGGTACTTCTCATCTGGCCCAGCATTCCCTTCCAGCTTCTACCACCCTTTTCCAATCTTCATCTTCACATTGTACTTTTATGAAGACCCAAAAATAAAAGTAATAAAAGAGAAAATTTGAAAAAAAAGTGCTGTTTTCTTAGAAAAGCAGAGGAAACAGTACTGAATGGCAGTATATTGTTTCTCCTGTTGATACCACTCAGCCTTCACAAATGAACATTAGAAGACTAATTTTTTCACCCTTTTTCCCCAGACAAAACAAACTGGAAGAAGCTCTGTTGTTTTTTGGACAGTTCACAGATGCCCTGCAGGCCCTCATTGATTGGCTGTATAGCGTTGAATCCCAA
The DNA here is from genome assembly GCA_023101885.1 of Typhlomys cinereus. Classification (NCBI taxonomy): domain Eukaryota; kingdom Metazoa; phylum Chordata; class Mammalia; order Rodentia; family Platacanthomyidae; genus Typhlomys; species Typhlomys cinereus. The sequence continues at coordinate 1,641,636 of JALPQD010000470.1, read as the reverse complement.
CTAGCAGAAGACCAGCCTGTTCATGGAGACATTGATTTAGTGATGAAATCTGATCGATAATCACAAGGTGGAATATTTTATTTTTATTTTTTTGGTTATTTATTTTGAGTATAGAGAAAAAATATAATCACTTTTCAAATCAAGAAAAATGTGTCTCACTGTATTTCTGAAATATGTGTATGTTTGAACAGAACCAGGAAGCAGTTTTAAAAGTGATGGGGGAATATTACTTTTCTTAATCAGTGAGGTACTTTTGTTTTTAATTACCTGATTTGAGACCATTTCAGAATTTGAAAAGTGACTTCATTTTCTTCTTCTTTTTTAAAGAATGTTTTGGGGCTGGAGAGGTGGCTCAGGGGTTAGGCCTCTGCCTTGCAAGCAGAAGGTCCTGAGTTCGGATCCTAGACACCACGTATAGACACGAGGAGAAATCGGGGGGGGGGGGGCTGTGTTTCTGGTCCTGGTAGGATGGAGCCTGTGAATCCTTGGGCAGAGTAAACAAGGAGGAGGTAGAGGCATCTGTGGTGGTTCTACGCAGACACGCGCTCACACACATACACACACACACACACACACACGCACAATTGAATAAAATAAAAAAATTTAAAAAAAGAATGTTTTAAGAATATTTTGCTGTCTTTAGTTCATTTTTAATAATTATGTAAAAAAATTTAAAATCATCTATTTAGTGATCAAAAGTTATTAGGTCATTGCAGTTGTATGACATGAACTATGTAGATCATGATTAGAAATAAATCTATTTTTCAAAAACTGTTTTAAATATGTCCCAACAACATGTGCTACAAGGGATTTATTAAGAAAATTGATTTCCTTGAAATTTCCTAATTATATGTTCAACTGTCATGTAGTCAAGTATCTATGTGCAATGTTTATGTGCTACTAAATGGGAGGCCCTAATTGTAGAATTATATATATCATATATCAAAATATAGAATACAATGTGTAAAGCTTTCAAAAATGCATAAAGCATATCTAACATAAGATTATTTGCAAATATCTTAAAGTAGTCTACCTGAATTCTTTTATTTTTTTTTTAACTGTCCTGGTATTATTTATTTTTTTACAGTGTCATCTTGGGTGTTGTTCATTCTTCCCTTCATCTCCTTCATTCCCAAATATTTCTTCCAGTATCTTTTGTAGAACTGACTTTGGTAATTGTATATTCCTTGAGTCTGTTTTTAATCACTCTAGAATCAATGTGAGTTAGGCCTTCAATAGGTTGTCTAGTTTATGGGGAAAGCCCAGCCCATAATGGGTAGGACTATTCCTAGACAGGTAAATAAGATGGAGGGAGCTGGTTAGGGAAGCTGGCATCCTGCTTTACACTTGACTAGATATGCTGGTCTGGAAAGTAAGGATTGTCTCTTTTTCAACAGTCCTGTGGCTATATGGATATGATGTGGCCCGTTCCCTTGAACCCTGATGTTGGCGTAGACTCTCCTGCCAACAATCAGCAGCAATGCAGGTTGTCTGCTATACCACTACCTGAATTCTTAATGTATTTTCTTTCTTTGATTTTTGAGTTTAGGAAATTTATTTCATTTTAAAATGTTTCTTTTCATACTTCCCTAATTATAGTATTATGACATATTTGATCTGTTTAAATCATTGGTCTTCTTTTGCATGTGTGTATGCGTGTGTGCGTGCGTGTGTGTGTGTGTGTGTGTGTGTGTGTGTGAGAAGGCATTGCATGTGCCATCCTATATTGCTATACCTCCTTGTTACTCCACTCTGGGGTTTTCCAGGTTCCACCATCCAGAGCCAGAAGTCCAGGTTTCCGCTATATCCGCCTGCAATTTTTACATGGGATCTGGGATCTGAAATCAGGTCCTTCTGTTTTCGAGGCAATGGCTTAACCTCTGAAATTGTTGGTCTTTTACATATGTGTATTCTCTTTTAATTTCTGTTATATGACTTTATGTCTGAAATACAATTAATTATACCTAATACTAACAGAAAGCAAAAGAAAATGAAAGAATATGGTCTAGAGACTGTCTTGGTTGGTGAAATGCTTGTGCAGCATGTATGAAACTGTGGGTTCAATCCCTGCCATGGCATGTACCCATACCTGTAACCTCAGCACCTGAGAGGTAGAGACAGGAGGATCATATATTCAAAGTTGTCTTCAACTATATAGCTAGCTGGAGGCCAGTCTAGGCTGCGAGGGAGGGAAGAGGGGAAGGAGAAAAAAAATTGGCCAGGTCCACAAGAAAACAAAAAAGAAAATTTTGAATTATATTGCTTTGCTTGCATTGAAGCAAATGTTTTCATACAAGCTTTTCCAGGCATTCGTTCAATAAAATGAGTATTATGACATTACTTTTATATAGTGTCATTTTTATAACTCATCATCTAAATACCCTAAGCACTTGCCAGCTTTTATTTTATGTGTTAAAGGCCACCAAGAATGAATTACACATTCAGCATTATATCCCAGTTATATTTAGAAGACTCATGAAGATTAAATACAGAGAGAATAGTAGAAAGTCCACTTGAGTCCTATTGGATAGTCCCATTACAAGTGGAATATTTAAATGTGTGTGTGTGTGTGTCTACGCGCATGCTTGTGGGTGAATGTATTATATGTGTATAGCTAACTGTAGCCTCATATTTTTTAATGCTGTTATAGTGAAATCAGTAAAGGAATCCACCTCATTTTCTTTTCTTTTTGATTGGATTATTTCAAATGTGCTTCTTTTTGTGATAATTTTTTGAAAAAAAGAATCATTTTATTAGACAGAAGATATAATACAGACTTTTAGATCAAAAATGAACTCTGGGTTCACAGAGAACAAAGCTTGAAAAGTTTTCCCTCTGAGCTGATGGAAAAGGATTTAGAAGACTAAATATGACAAGATGCCATGAAGAATGACACTTTATGGAAGAAAGGACCACATACTCATTCTGAGAGTAGATTCCATCCTCTCTGTGCTCCTCGCCTGCCCGTAGTGCCTTAAAGACAAAAATCTTCATGTTTTCTTTTTTTTTTTTTTCTGTGCTAGGTTTCTCCGGGTACTTAGGTAGCAGGCATACATACAGCAGTCACAATAATGATTTGAGAGGAACGGGATACCCTGTTACAAGACTCAGAAAATATGGAGATTTGATAGTGTGTGTGTGTAATTGAAATTGAGATGGTTTACCACCATCATTTAAATCTGATATATCAGGTTGGGAGATGGCTGAGTGGTTAAAGCAAAGCTAAAGGGCATGAGTTCGGATCCCCAGATTCCTTGTTTAAAAAAAAAGTCAGTAGATAGGCATTGGCCTGTAACTCCAGCCCTAAGCCTGGGAAACCCCAGAGCAAAGCAATAAGGAGGAAGAGCAATCCAGAATGATTTCTGATGTCAGCCTTGGACCTCCACATGCACACACACTCAAGTACCCTGTTAAACACATGCACTCACCCACATGCAAAACACATACACACAAAATATAAATCTGATGTGTCATTGCAAAATCATGATACTGGACTGGAGAGATGACTTGAGGAATAAGACTGCCTAGCCAGAAGGAGGACCTGAGTTCAGATCAGGGTTCCATATAAATACCAAGCAAAAATGGTAGGGACCTGTACTTCTGGCTCTGGTGGGTGGAGCCTTGGAAATCCCAGAGCAAAGCAAAAAGGAGGTAGCAGCAATCCAGGATGATTCCTGACGTCAATCTTGTTCTTCTACAGGGACACACACACACACACACACACACACACACATACATAAAAAATTTAAAAATAAAACATGATACTAATATTTTACCTTCTTGTGAGAAGGTTACAAGACTATATAGCTTTGCCTAACACTGTATTAACAAAGTCTTCAAGTAGGAACATTGGGCCATTTGTTACCCTGTGAAGATTCTGCCTAAAATACAGCTTTTAATAACTAATTTATAGATACATATATATGATGTTTTTATAAATTTTTAAGCGGTATATTTTGCTATTTGGGTTTATAATTTAAAAGTTATTTTTAAATTATAATTATATAATTTAATTAATAATCATATATGTAAAGCATTATATAATCTAATTATAATTAATGAAGTAACATATTTTTCTTAGGTCTTCCAAAAAGAAGTTGGAGAAGAGGACCAGCCGCGTGCAGGCACTGAAGCGCTCTGCCTGGGAGCTCATAGAAAGCAGCCGAGATGACTCCTCCTGTGTCAAGGTCCAGATGCAGGAATTAAGTACCCGCTGGGAGACTGTGTGTGCCCTTTCTATATCAAAGCAGACAAGATTGGAAGCAGCTCTGCGTCAGGTAAAACCACAGAAATGACAGCTGGGTGTGATAATTAATGTATTTGGAACTTCAGCAAAAGGTCTGGTAGAGAACTATGAAGCCTTTATTTCTTCCCTAAAGAATTCTCATCCAGAAAATTTTAGTCACATAGTTTTCTTGACCCTCTTAAAGAATTTTAAGTTATTTGCAGAGGGAGGTTTGCTAATCTTCACTAGAAATGCTGCTTGATTAATTTTTTAGTTGAAAGTATGATAACCTGCTGTTCATGTGAACTCTTAGGATGGTGATCTATTCTTCCTATAGGCTTTATTGGTATACTGCATGTTTTCTTACATTTGTAAAATACAGTACCACATAGCTTCATTTTTAAATAAAAGTCATGGGCATAATTACTTTAAGACTTTTTCATTGAGGAGGAATAGTCAATACAGTTATGTAAATTTTACTAACAGGTTTATCTTGTAATCTTGTTTGGGATGTGTATGTGTGTGGTGTGTGAACCTTTAGGCAGAGGAATTTCACTCAGTGGTGCACACCCTGCTGGAGTGGCTGGCTGAGGCAGAGCAAACCCTGCGTTCCCATGGTGTTCTCCCAGATGATGAGGATGCACTCCGGACTCTCCTTGATCAGCACAAAGTGAGTAGCCTGCAGTTAGTAAGTAAACCAAATGAGAACATCAACAAAAGAAAGAGAATAATGTCATCATTACAAATAACAGATACATTATTTTTCCTTCCTAAGAAGTTACTGAACATTTAGACTGTATCTCCATCCTTCCTGCTTATATATTTTGGTTTTTATACACGTTCACATATGACATGCAGCTATCCTTTTATGTTCTCTTTTTAAAGAAGGTAGTTAATCTACAATTAGTGATTTTTGTTTCTAGTGTCTTCTAGTATTCACATAGGTTATTTGACTGACAGAAATTAGTTCATTTTGTTGCAATTTCAAAAGTGAAAGTTTCTTAATGAGCACTTCAGCATTTAAGCATTTATAAAATAATTCCACTGAAATTACAAGCTGATAGTTTAGATTACAAATTTAAAGCATTAATTCCATACCATTGAATAACTATGCAGTTACAGACATTACATTTCCAAGCCATGCTTTTTTATGTAACAAATGGAACTTGGCAAAGCCTTGAAAGAGTCTTCCACATCACTCTTCAACAGATGTTTTTGAACTGTTGACCAGGAAATGTCAGGAATTTTCAGTGCTCACATCCAATGTAATGTTGACATCCATTTTTTCCATTAACTTTGAAGGATCTTTTCAACACCCTTAAATACCTTGCTTTTCTTAAAGCTCAAATTGGAAGTACATTATTCATGCTAGTGCAGCATAAATTATATCATCTACAGAGACTTCTTACTTTACTTATTACTCTTTTTCCAGGAGGTCTGCGGACTCTAGCAACAAAATATTCCCTTGTTGTTAATAAGAGTGAGCTAAGCATATCATCTAAAATAATTGTAAATTTTAAATTGAGCTCAATATTCAGAAATCCAGTCTATATTAATGTTGACTGGCAATAAGCCATTGTGTTACACTAACGTACTAAAGTTTAGTTCTTAGAATATATACCCATTACTATGCAAGAGTACAATGTCAGCTCTCTGCTACTGACAGGGACAATGGGATTGAGGTGGCTAGAGGATACCACAAAGGCCAGCAAGTGTCAGGTAGTTCATGAGGAAAGGGTCAGAAAGTAAATGTCACAACTTATCCATGTGGTAGCACTAGGTTAAAACTGGACAAAAGCTGGGGAACAATTCTTGAATGCCAAGTAAAGTCCCAGTAAATGAAGAAAGAGAAAGACAACCACAAGAAAGCACTGAGAAAATGCAGTAAACGCGATGTCGTGCACCTACAGCTTAAGGGTGTATTTCCAGCTTTCGGTGTGCTTTTTTGGAACATTCTAAGATGTTTCTTGGAATGTTTTTTAATTTTCCTTTATTTTTATTTATTTATTTATTTTATTTATTTATTTTTATTTCTACTCATACAACTTTAACAGGTACACCGGTCCCCTCCCTCCCTCCAACCTCCCACTGCCCTATGCCCCCCTCCCCTCCCCCCTTCCTCCTTATCCCCCAGTGCCTCCCCCTCCCATCCCCGGAGTATCCTTTAATGTGCATGCCAGACTTAATTTTCCTTTAATTTTGGCTCGATGAATCTTTACAATTTTGATTAATAATTTCTTGAATAAAAATTGGAAATGCTTCCTAAAAAAAAAAAAAAAAAGAATATATACCCATTGATGTCTATAGTACAAACTTAATACCCTACAGAAAGGACACTGTTTGTGGTATTAACATAAATCATACAGTTACACAGGAAACCTCCAGGAAGCAAATATTCAGAGCAGGCATAGAAGTTTTTACAACCAAATATTTCAATTTTTTTCTCTTTTAATTCCTAATCCCATCCCCCCTCCTTTTCCCTCTTACAACTATTCATCTTCCCTGCCAGACTCCCTCCTATTTTCAAGTCTTTTCACTTGTGTGACCCACTGTACTTCATCTAGTTTGTCTTTCATGTCGTATGCCCGACATGATTCCATGCTCCAACATGTTTCATAGATCAGTGGGTACACCTTTGAGGATAACATCTTCCTTTTCTTCCCTATCAGCATTAGTCCTCTTCAGTCTCTTAGGGAGCTATCAAACTTCTGAGATCTTCTCCGTTTCCTAGTGAGATGTTGATAGGACAGTTCCCATGCAGTTCTTATGAAAGTACACATCTGCCATGAACTCATGTACACCTCAGTCCTATCATGCCCAGGAGATGTCTGGTTCACCAATCTCCCATCTCAGGCTCTTTTAATCTTACTGCTCCTTCTCCATCATGTTCCCTAAGCCTTGGTGTGAGGGTGGATGTGACTTAGGTGCTCTGTTTAGGGACAAGTAGTCCTCAGTCACTTCTTTTCCAGAAGGGGGCTTCAAGGTTGAATGCTGAGTGTTCCTCCAATCAATGGGTATAATAATTGGTGTTTAAAAGACCGTTTGATGTAGTGTCTTCAGAGCTAAGTTTTCATAGCCTACTCTTCCCATAAGACCTATGCCCTTCCCTTTCATAGATTCTTATTCTAGTTTATAGAAACAAATGCATTCCCTTCTCAAAAGTGGGCTTTAAATCCAACCAGAAAACCGTAGGTTGCTTCTTTAATATTCACGTCACTACTACACTACTACATCTTGCCATGGTGATTGTTATTGCAACTTGCAAATTTCACAGATTGATGAGGCTTTTGATTGCCTTTCTCTCCCAGTAGCTTCCATAGTATTTGGTGGTGCTCTGCTAAGAGAAAACTTCCAGAGCAGTTCCAACTAATGTTCTTTGTCCATATGTCATGATCCACATATGTTGCATCTTCGATATTGGGATTTTACTGACAGTTTCTGAAGAGCAACCAAGAGCAATGGCAAAAGCCTTTAATGTTTTTGTTTTTTCTTTTTTTTGGGGGGGGGTCTTTGAGACCTCTATGACCAACAACTTGTCAGAAGTATCACATACCTTTTACTTCTAGTATTGTTTAATTGCTTCTGGATTCTAGTAAATGCATTTTTTTGTTGTGCCCTGTCTGCCTCTATCTGTGCTTCCCTATACAGGGACTATACATTCTTGTTCATTGTTTTTTGACATAATATCTTGTAGAAAGTTCCTATCTTGTTACATTCCACATTCTCGGCCTCTCCTATTTTTCTATTATTACCTCAGCCTATCCTATATACCCCTTAAGTATTTTCTCCCATTATTCCCTCCCTCACCCTACCACCTCAAAATATTTTTAAATAGCATAAATCAACCTGTAATTTCCAATGTATTTCTTAGTTATATTTTTTCAGTGACATTTACTATTTTTCCTTGACTTGCTTGCACACATTCATTAAAGAAAATAGAATATTTAATTTCCTAGGTTCAAATATAAAGAATTCTCAGTGTAATCTAATTTCTATAAATGCTAAGCTTCTCTTGTAACTGCACACCACCATGGTAATTCTCAGACTAGATCAGAAGAGCATGGAATGAAGCAGATAGTTGACAGTCCGCAGAGCAGGAGAGCCAGGACGCTGGTTCTTCTGGGATGTGGAGTGAGTAACAGTGTTCTGTCTGCTAGCTGTCCCCTGGGAAAGCTCAGTTAGTAGTGACTAAGATTTTCTCCTCTTAGTAAAAATGTTTTCGTTTTTTCTCTTTCATATTAAAATGAGAAGCTGTAGGGGCTGGAGAGACAGCTCAGAGGATTAAGACACTGCCTTGCAAGTAGAAGGTCCTGAGTTCAGATCCCAGGTCCCACGTAAAATGCCAGGCAGAAAGGATGGCAGCTTACACTTCTGGCCCTGGTGGGCAGAGCCTGGGAAATCCCAGAGCAAAGCAAAAAGGAGGGAGAAGCAATCCAGGATGATTGCCAAAGCCACCCTTGTTCCTACACAGGGACACAAACTGCCCTCTGATATACACATGCATACACACACACACACACACACACACACACACACACTAAATTAAGAAAAAGTTTTTTAAAATGAGAAGCTGAGTATTAGAAAAAAACACAATATATTTTAAAAATAGATTATGATGTGGAAAAGTAGGTCTTGCTCTCAGAATATTGGTTAATTGATCTTTAATTCCATTGAAATAAACATGGATAAATGATAGGGCTAAAATCATTATCACAGCACAGAGTTCTTTTGAGCAAATTAAAAGAGAACACAAAGAATAAAATAGCCTTTCAATCTTATGAGCCTTAGAGACTAGTAGACATGTGTCTAAAAATGATGACAAATAAATTCTAGCATGAGAGCTGTATGATGGAACTGTTCCACAGAGGTTAAAAATGAAAAACCACTGTTTATTACAGGAAAAAGGTTTATATTTTCAAAGCAGCACTTGTGCATTTGATCTGAGTGGTGCAGGCTATCCACCACTTTATTATTCATAGTATAATATAATCAAGTATTCTCTTCTATGAATGTGCAGATACACTGGTGTGTCTGTGGATAGTCTGGAAGTTGTGGAAACATTTCACACTTTAGGACAAAGGTCCTTGTTCTTTGACATCACTGAGAGTTTCTGTTTTCCGTGTACTATTGATACAGTTCTGATACTGAAAATTTCAGTTATGAAATGTGAGTCACTTCTAAGTAGGTTATTTGAAAGGGAGCCCCTTGTCTTATTGAAGCTTATCCATCCTGCTCTGCCAGAGCCTTCAAAGAAACACCAAATGGCGGTAAGGAAGGAGCTGTTCACTGAACTTTGAAAAAACAGCCTTCTCTAGACTGTTGGGTGTTGCTTTTCTTTCCCACACTCACAAACATTTACATTGCCCAGGCTTCTCTTTTCCTTGATTTGTTTTAGTATCTAGATTATTTTTAATCTCCTGGTTAATGGTATTCTGCACATCACCCTCCATATCTTCCTGTTGTTGCCGCTGGGAGGGGTTGTTTGTTACCACTGACTATCTCTGCTGTCCAGTTATTCTCAGATTGTAAAATGATCCACCTGTTTCTTGTAGCTACAATTACCTTTGCATACCACTCTAACCTTATTTGTTAGAACTTTGAAAAAAAGAAATCAATGATCTGTCAATGCTCTTTTTCTTAGTCCTTTTTCCCACTGGCAATGTAATTTATATATGCAAATTTTAGATAGTTATCTTTATATAAATTCTGTGCTTGGGTTTTGACATTCTTTCCTTTTTTCCCCCCTTAATAAATGGACTAAACTGGGGTTTTATTGTGTTTTTCCCACCATTAGGAGAGGTTTGTTGACATTTTGTTTGGTGTTTTTTGTTTTTGCTTTTGCTTTTGAAAGGGGGATCTCATGGTAGTCCAGACTGTATTCAACTCCTTGTATAGTTGAGGCTGGTCTTGAACTCCTGATTCTTTCTCTAGCTCCCAAGCATTGGAATTATTAGCAAGTATCAGGATGCATAGCTCAAAATTCATATTAATTTTCTTTTTCTTTTTTTATTAAAAATGTAATTATACATTTTAAAATTTTTTACCAGTTCCCTCCCTCCCCCCTCCTCCCCCCGAACCCCCTCCTCCCCCTCCTCTCCCTCCCCATCCCCCAGTGCCTCCCCCCCCCAATTCCCAGAGAGTCCTTTATTGTGTACGCCTGACTCTCCACTGGGTCCTCCTCTCCGATGACATATAAGGACCCAGTGGCATTTCCATAAGCCCTTTCTCTTGTTCCCCTTAAGCATAGGAGCACTACTATGGCTGTCAATTCCTTGCCTCCAGGGATCTCGGTGCCCTTAACAGATGCTAGACTTTATGAGGGCAACAGTGCGCTGGACATTGCACAGGACATGCAAAGTCCCATTATGATTGCTTTGGCCCCAACTATTGTTGAGAATCTTACAAATCGTTGTTCCTCCCATCCTTTTGCTCTTACACTCTTACCGCCCCCTCTTCCGCAAATGTCCCTGAGCTCCAGGATGGGGAGATATTAGGCTGGCCTAGTTCTATGTGATTGATACAGAGTCTCTGAAGTTCTGGATTGTGGTTTGTTGATTTTCTTTTGCAGTATTGCTGCTCCTGCAATGACCTTCACTCCATCCTGCTGGGCACTGTATGTCACCCCTTGCAGACCTTGATGGAGGCCTATTTTCTCTGCTGTAACATGGTCCCCTCTCTCCTTGTTTCTGGCGTGGCCCTCCTACCCCATCTCTTTTGTTCATAATCCTTGCAATTACTGTGTTACATAGGTATACTTTTGAGTGTCTCAATGTGGGCTGGGTGAGTTTGGTACTAGAAGCCACCTATTAGGGAGTACATACGGCGCTTAATTTTCTGGGTTTGGGATACTTCACTTAATATAATTGTTTCTAATGACATCCATTTCCCAGCAAATTCCAGTAATTCAACATTTTTGATGGCTGAGTAGTACTCCATTGTATAGATGTACCAGTTTCCTTATCCACTCGTCAACTGTTGGACATTTAGGTTGATTCCATGACTTTGCTATTGTAAATAGTGCTGCTATGAACATGGTCGAACTTGTGCTATCGAGGCGAACCTCTGCTGCATGGGGGGTTATTCCCAAAAGTGGGATAGCAGGGTCATATGACATTTCAATCTTTAATTTCTTTAAGAATCTCCAGACGGCTCGCCAGAGTGGCTGTATGAGCCTGCATTCCCACCAGCAATGTAGGAGAGTTCCCCTCTCTCCACATCCTCTCCAGCATTTGTCGTTGTTTGTATTGTGGATTTTTGCCATCCTGACCGGGGTGAGATGATATCTCAGGGAAGTTTTGATTTGCATTTCCCGATGGCTAAGGAAGTGGAGCATTTTTTAAGATATTTGTTAGACATTTTAATTTCATCCCTGGTAAAGTTTCTTTGAAGTTCCAGGGCCCATTTTTTAATTGGGCCATTGTTTGCCTTGGAGTTTAGTTTTTTAAGTTCTTTGTGCACTCTGGATAGTAGAGCTCTATCAGATATGTGGTTAGTGAAGATTTTCTCCCATTCTGTGGGTTGCCTTTGAGCTCGTGTTACAATCTCTTTATCTGAACAGAAGCTCTTTAATTTCACAAGATCCCAACTGTTGAGAGTTGGTAGCAGTGACTGTGCCATTGGATGTCTGTTTAGGAAATGTTGGCCTAGCCCAATCAGCTTGAGGGAGTTCCCTATCCTTTCAACTATGGTTTTTATAGCCTCTGGCCTGATATCAAGGTCCTTGATCCATTTGGAATTAAGTCTTGTACATGGTGACAAGTACGGGTCCAGCTTTAGTCTTCTGCATGTGGAGATCCAGTTTTGCCAGCACCATTTGTTGAAGATACTGTTCTTTTCCCATTGGATTTTTTTGGCCCTTTTGTCAAAGACCAAATGGATGTAATTTTCCGGGCTTATATCTGGTCTTCAACCCTTATCCATTGATCTGTGTGTCTATTTTGGAGCCAGTACCAGGCTGTTTTTAAAACTATGGATTTGTAGTATAGACTAAGGTTTGATATGGTGATACCTCCAGCAGTGTTTTTGTTACTCAGGATTGTCTTTGCTATCCTGGGTCTTTTGTGCCTCCATATGAATTTTGAGATTATTTGGTCAACTTCTTTAAAGAATTGCTTTGGGATTTTAATTGGTATAGCATTGAATCTGTATATTGCCTTTGGTAGGATGGTCATTTTTACGATGTTGATTCTGCCAATCCAGGAACATGGAAGGTCTTTCCACCTTCTGGTGTCTTCTGCAATTTCTTTCTTTAGGGTTTTAAAGTTTTCATTGTAAAGGTCTTTTACCTCCTTGGTTAGGTTTATACCAAGGTATTTCATTTTTTTAGGGGCTATAGTGAATGGGATGGTTTCTCTCAAGGCTTTTTCACTTCTTTCATTCTGGGCATATAGGAAGGCCTCTGATTTTTGCACATTTATTTTGTATCCTGCCACCCTGCTGAACTTCTCAATTAGTTCCAGGAGCTTCCTGGTGGAGTTTTTGGGATCCCTCAGGTATAAGATCATGTCATCTGCAAATAGAGATAGCTTGACTTCTTCCTTGCCGATTTGAATCCCTCTTATGTCCCTTTTTTGTCTTATGGCTTCAGCTAAGACTTCAAGTACAATATTGAATAGAAGTGATGAGAGTGGACAGCCTTGTCTAGTTCCTGATCGAAGTGGGAATGATTCCAATTGTTTCCCATTGAGCATAATCCTTGCTGTGGGCTTGTTGTATACAGCTTTTATTATATTGATAAAGGTTCCTTCCATTCCTACTGTCTCTAGCGTTTTGATCATAAAAGGCTGTTGGATTTTTTCAAAGGCTTTTTCTGCATCTATCGAGAGTATCGTGTGGTCTTGGACTTTGGACTGGTTTACATGATGAATTACATTTATTGATTTGCGTATGTTGAACCAACCTTGTGTGCTGGGGATGAAGCCTACTTGGTTCCCGTAAATGATCTTTTTGATATGTTTTTGAATCCCATTTGCTAAGACTTTGTTGAGAATCTTTGCATCTGTGTTCATCAGAGAGATCGGCCTATAGTTTTCTTTTTTAAGTGAATTTTTATTAGGTTTTGGGATTACGATGATATTAGCTTCATAGAAGGAATTTGGTAGTGTTCCTTCCTTTGCTATTTGATGGAACAGTTTAAGGAGTATTGGTGTTATTAACTCCTTAAATGTCTGGTAGAATTCTGTGCTGAATCCATCTGGCCCAGGACATATTTTGGTGGGAAGATTCGAGATTGCTTCTTCAATTTCCTTGTATGTTATAGGACTATTTAAATAATTCACAACTTCCTTATTCAATTTAGGTAGGTTGTGTTTACTTAGAAATTCATCCATCTCTTTTGTGTTTCAAACTTCACAGAGTGCAAGTTTTTGAAATATGATGTTATAATTCTCTGGATTTCTTGGGTATCTGTAGTGATAACTCCATGTTCATTTCTAATTTTGTTAATTTGTGTTTTCTCTCTCTTGCTTTTGGTTAATTTAGCTAGGGGTGTATCAATCTTATTGATTTTTTCAAAGAACCAGCTTTTTGACTGGTTGATTTTTTTCTATCGTTTTCTTAATCTCGATTTCCGATTATTTCTCCCCTTATTTTGCTAATCTCCTCTCTTCTACTACTTTTGGGATCAGATTGCTCTAGTTTCTCTAAAGCTTTAAGCTGCATTGTTGTTTATTTCTGATGTTTCCATTTTTTTGATGTAGGCATTAAGAGCTATGAACTTACCTCTTAGAACAGCTTTCATTGTGTCCCAGAGATTTTGGTAAGTTGTATTTTCGTTATCATTCACTTTCAGGAAATCTTGAATTTCCTTTTTAATTTCTTCCTGAATCCAGTTCTCATTCAGCATCATAGTGTTAAGTTTCCAGGAGTTAGTGTATTTTCTCTTGTTTGATGTGTTGTGGATGTCCAGCTTTAGGCCATGGTGGTCTGATAGGGCACAGGTTAGAATTTCAACTTTCTTGTATATGTGTAGATTCATTTTGTGGCCCAATATGTGATCTATTTTGGAGAAAGTTCCGTGTGCTGCTGAGAAAAATGTGTATTCTTTGGTACGTGGGTGAAAAGTTCGATAGAGATCTGTGAGGTCCATTTCTTTCAGGGTTTGATTAAGTTCCAAAGTGTCTCTGTTAAGCTTTTGACCTGTTGATCTATCCCATGTAGAGAGGGCGGTGTTGAAGTCCCCAAGAATTATCGTTTGGGGGTTGATTTCTTGCTTTAGACGCTGTAGGGTTTTCTTAATGAATGTGGAGGGGCCCGTATTGGGTGCATATATGTTCAGTATTGTGAAATCTTCCTGGTGAATTGTACCTGTGACTAAAATGTAGTATCCATCCGTGTCTCTTATAATTTTTTTTGGTTTGAAATCCACTTTGTCTGATAGCATAATGGCTACCCCTGCCTGTTTTCTGCTTCCATTTGCTTGTAGAATTGTTGACCAGCCTTTTATTTTTAGAGCGTGCCTATCTTTTGTGGTGAGATGGGTTTCCTGCAGGCAACAGATTGATGGATTGTGATTTTTAATCCAAGTTTGTAATCTGTGTCTCTTGATCGGTGAATTAAGTCCATTAACATTTAGTGTTATAATGGAGAAACTATTGTTAATTCCAGACATTTATTATGTTTAGTAGCTTTTATAAGTATATTGCTTCGCTTTTAATGGTGTTATATTTGCCTTCTGTTCTCCTGTATATGCCTGTTTTTTTCTTCACGCTTGAGTATCATTTCTAGCAGTTTTTGAAGGCCTGGTTTGGTGGCCATGTATCCCTTAAAGTTGTCTTTGTGCTGGAAAATTTTTCTTTCTCCCTCGATCATGACTGATAGTTTTGCAGGGTAAATCAGCCTGGGTTGACATTTTTGCTCATTCAATACTTGAAGTATGTCTCTCCAAGCTCTTCTTGCTTTTACTGTTTCGACTGAGAAGTCATTTGTTATTTTAATAGGTTTGCCTTTAAAAGTGACTTGTTTTTTCTCCCTTGAAGCTCTCAGCACCAGTTCTTTATCTTGAATGTGGAGTGTTTTAACTATTATTTGCCGCGGTGTGCTTCTATTTTGGTCGTATCTGTTTGGGGTGCGGAATGCCTCTTGTATATGAATGGGCCTCTCTTTTTTTAGATGAGGAAAGTTTTCCTTGATGATCGTTTGAAAAATTTCCTCAGGGGTGGTATTTTGAGATTCTTGCTCCGGTATTCCATGAATACGCATGTTAGGCTTCTTCAGGGTGTCCCATATCTCTTGGATATTTCTCTCAAGTATCTTTTTGGCTTTAACAACCTCTTCCATTGAGCTGGTTAGTACTCCCACTTTATCTTCAAGGTCTGAAATTCTGTTTTCTGCTTCATTAGTTCTGTTGATAAGACTCTCTGTGGCGTTCTGGGTTGAAGATAACTTGTCTTTTAGCTCAGTTTTAAACTCTGCTTGAGTTTGTTTTAACTGCTCTATGCCACTTTTTGTTTCTTGCACTGTTTTTCTCAACTCCTCCAGATGTCTGTTGTGTTCCTCTTCAAAGCGATTGATTCGATTATGTAATTCCTCCCGGATTTCCTCTTTCATAGTATTGAACATGGTAATGATCATATTTTGAAAGTCGTTATCCTGGGTCAGGCTTTCTTGGCCTTTTTCCGCGGGTTTGTTCTTGTTGGAGTCTAACATTATGGGATTAATTTCTTCAGTGGGAAATTTGTTTACTTGAGTGTTGCTTCTCATGGATTTGCACTTTGACTTTGGCATTGTCATTTTAACTCTTAAGATCTCTCAATTTCACTAAACTTAATTATTTGGCCTGGGGTACTGGTGGGCGGGGCCCGACCGGGGACTTACCTAGGGCGCGGGGTGAGGCCCGGGTGGACCGCGCACGTGTCCCGATGGGCGGAGCGGGGTGGGGCGAAAAGGGACAATGGGCGCGTTGGCGTGGAGCAATTTAACCCGAGGGCAGCTGGGGCGGGGCCCGGGCGCAGGGGGAGGTCCTCCTCGTCCCTCGGCCCCCGCGCGGCTCCAGCTGGATGGTGGGAGTCGGAGCCGGGTCCCTGTGGGCTGACCTGGGGTCCTAGAGCGCGCGGTGAGGCCCGGCTGAGGTTGCCATATTTAAAGTAGCCAACCTATCTCAAACAGAAAACTAAAAAATACGAACATATGAAAAAATCACTTCAGTGAATAAAATTGAATAAACCTGATCAACTATAATTATATTCAAATGCTTTGGCACAATTTTATTTAAAACAAATAGGTCAACTACTCTATGGTTAGATGGCAGGTATAGCTAGAGGCAGTGAATTCCACTATGCGATGGGTAGGTAGATAGATAGACAGACGACAGACGACAGAGGACGGACCGAGGACGGACCGAGGACGGACCGAGGACGGACCGAGGACGGACCGAGGACGGACCGACGATGGATGGGTATACATATATTACAATTGAATAAAATAAATAAAATCAATTTCCTTTCTTTCTGTTTTTCTGTTTTTCTTTCTCTTTCTTTACATGTTCCTATGGAGCCCAAGTTGACCTCAAACTTGTGATAATGTTCCTGTCTCAACCTCTTGAGTGCTAGGAATAAAGGCGTGCACCACTCCTCCGACCTCCTAAGCAAACATGCTTTATGGTATCGGGAAGAAATTGAAGCACTTACGAGTAGTTGGTCAGTTTATCTAAGTTATTGTGCATATTAAATGCATGTATTTCTCCTAAATGAAAGAGTTTCTCCAATGCTTCATAGATGAATATAATACAAATGAGAGCTGCAAAAGCTTCTTCTGTGAATCTAGTAATGTAACACACAAGGCTGCTGGCATCTGTCGCGACCAACACAATGCACAAGAAAGAAGTCCATAAGCCAATACTGGTTCTTAATGATAGATAGCAAAGACCATAATCTCTGTTTAGAAACAAAAACGGGGAAAAGATCACCACATTAATAGTATTTGCATGGAAAATTTTTCATAAAATGCAATAAAAACAAAACAACAGGATTCCAAACAAACAATTGAATGACAAAATAATGATTAGATAAAGATGTTTTTCTGCTTCAACTGAAGACTTTTGGCTGTTATACAGTTCTACTAGTCAATAAATATATCAAATCATTAGACTCTGTATTCAAAATGAGATATGTGGTATAAATAACAAACAAAACATCTGTGGCTGACTTCCTCTGAAGATGCAGAATGTCTCAATGGTAAACGCATCAGTTCTGCATCTTGCCACTGCCACTTTCTTCAACCCAC
The DNA here is from genome assembly GCA_023101885.1 of Typhlomys cinereus. NCBI lineage: Eukaryota > Metazoa > Chordata > Mammalia > Rodentia > Platacanthomyidae > Typhlomys > Typhlomys cinereus. Next base: position 1,624,190 of record JALPQD010000470.1, on the reverse strand, counting down.
AGCTATCTCTATTGGAAAGGTTTCTTATTTTAAATTCAAATAAGAAACTACTATCAGAGGCTGAACTTCAGGCCACTTCACTGTCGCTTACGCCAAATCAGAATCAGCTTGGAGAGTGAGTAAAGAAACAGCAAGGTACACCTCAAATATTCAAAAGCATTATATTATTTCAAGTTAAATACCCACTTGTAGTTATGCATACAAGGACTACTACTGGCTGCATTAACTTTAAAATCTACTGTTACGTCACCCTTGAATTTATGCTCACTCTATGAACAGCCTAGCCACGGAGAGTAACATCACCTTAATGTCTCTAAGGCATCATTACACAGAACGGACTGGCAAAGTCATCCTGGGCCTTTGAGATCCACCTCATTCTAAGCTTCCTGTGAATACTAACACATCAACTAACAAATAGATCAGATGTCTTACTGGCCTAACTTTACTAGCACTAAGGACTTTCATTGCTTTTCAAGTGATTTCTTACCAGTATGCACGCTATTAACTCTATATCAATAGATGTCCTTATTTTTCTCAACTCCACATTACTGAATAGGGACAGTAGCGGGGGCCTGGCATGATCAAATATGTAGCACAAAGATGCTGAAAATAAATGCTGTTAATACTATTATATGGAGCTAAGAGACAATATAACATAATTAACTGCACATGTATACAAATATGTGGAATAGGTAGAGTTGCCACTTACCTACAGAATTTAAAATACAATTTTTTCAAATACAAGGACTGGATCTGTACTCCACAGTATTGTTAGAGGTTGTCCAGCAAATAATGAATAGGCAATACCAGTTAATGATGCTCCAAAAAGAGACTCTATTGCACTCTGTTTAAGAGGGAAAAAAATGGACAGAAGTAACACATCATAACTTATCTGTAACTTACTATAAAATATATAAGACATCTAGAAAACAACTATCAACCAAGTGGTTACAAATATACAACAAATACAATTATTGTACTTTGAAAATTAAATCTCATATAAGGAAATTTACAAATAAATCTCAAATACATCAACAAGTTTTGTTTTGCATGTGTAAGTGATCGTTTTGCAATCATTTTTTAAATTAAAACTCAATCCTCCAAGATACAAGCTGCAAAGAATAAATGGAAAATGAAATATACAAAGATTCAATTTCATATATACATGTTTTGTTCTTTAAGTCTGTGGCAAATAGAAAAACATATGTATTATTTTCAATATTTTCTATGATTGAAATACTTCATTTTAAAAATAAAAAGTATTGGGCTGCAAAGATGGCTCAGGGGTTAAGACTCTGTCTCGCAAGGATAAGATCCTGAGTTCAGATACCAAGTCCTTGGAAAAAAATCACCAGGCAGAAATGGCGCGATCTGCACTTCCGGCCCTGGTGGGTGGAGCCTAGGAAATCCCAAAGCCAAGCAAGAAGGAAGTAGAAGGAAGCCAGGATGTTTCCTGAAATCACACTTGGTCCTCCATAGGGACACATGTATCAGTGCCGTCTGATACACACACACACACACACACACACACACACAAAATAAAATAAAATAATAAAATATTTTATATAATATAAACACTATATATAAAAATAAAAAGTACATTAGTTACTCAATATGGTGATACAAAAAAGAATGTTCAAGTAAGTAATCAAGTGATCCTCTCTCAAACTGAATTCTAAATTGCAATTTTCCATATATTTTATCTAACATACCAGCTTTGTTTTACATAAAAATATGAGTAACATAAACAAGACAGATGAATTCTAAAATAGTAAACTGAATGCTTTTGACAATGTACCATACCACTAAACAAAGGATAAAAGCAGAAAGAAAAGCTTACTACTGAAGCCAACTGAAGTGTGCTACCTAGAAAGCAAAGAGCTCAGGATTGGTAAAGGCAAGAAAGAAGCTGTAAGATCAATGTTCTTGCAGAGAGAGGGCACAGCAGGCGGCAAAGTCAGGCCTGAAGATGAGGAATGGCCACTGACAAAAGTGGAGCATGGCAGTATCTGAGCCTTTTCTAGCCTAAGCTATTGTTAAATGGAATAATGATAACTAGTGTCTGTGAGAACACCTACCTACAAGCACAGTGTTCCTTACCTGGGATATATTCAAAAAAATACCAGCAAAAAAAAAAAAAATCACATTAGCAACTTGACTCATTCAAAATCAGAATCATAAAGTAACAGTAGACAATAAATACAAATGAACTATAGCAAACATGAAAGACAAATGCCCAAATTAATAATACATGTTAATTGCATGACATGAGTGGAATGGATTGCTGAAGGGGAGAGCGGGAGATGGGAGAGAGATGGGAGGGAGGAGTGATAGAGGGAAGCAGGGATTGGTACCCAATAGGCTCATAAAACTAAAAAAAAAATCTTTTTAAAAAGATGAAAAAATTGCATGATGTTTTTTATTTATGAAAAATAAAGGTTTGTCAGAAGACACTAGTAAGTCATTACAAACTCCTTAACACATATAATCATCCCAGTAGATATTTCAAGTTAAAGAGAAGATATTTAAATGAGATAGAGAAAAAGAAAAAGGAAAACAAAACTGAGAAGCAGTAAGCACTAAACTCTTAACAGGCCAGATGAACACAAAATAAAGAGTTCTCCTGAATCGAGTTCAAAGTGTGTACACTGCCACCAGAAACCCTGCTTTTTACCGTCCCACTCTACACCTTCCCCACAGTTACCTTTACCTAATTTGGAAATGTTTCTTATATCTGCTCCCAAACTAAAACCCACTCTGTTTTTTTGCAAAATTTATTACATCTTCATTCTTTTTCAATGGCTATGATTGCATTTATACTTAATCTGTTGGGTCATTTTACAACTCCATTCTATAAACCTAGCTCATTTTCCACATTCTCTTTTCCTGTATCTATGATAGATCTCTTTATTTACATCATCTGTCCTGTTTCAATCTTTATACCTCTTTCTTGCCACATCATAAACTCTGTTAGTGTATGCCCATTTCTACAGAATCACTGGAAACTGTCTCCCTGCTGCAGCATTTCCTCAATAACATGCCTGCTGGCTCTACTTCTGTCACGTCAGCTCCCATGACTCTCCTTGCATCTCATTCGTGCTGTGTAAAATACATGGGCTCCAAACTATGTATGTAGCCACCTATTGTCTCTGGGATTAGGATTTGTAAGGACAGGAGTTACCTATATGCTACATCACTCCCTTCTCCAGTGTTGAATATACTTTCTTAAAAACATGGTGTTGGGCTGAAGAGATGGCTCAGGGGTTAAGACTCTATCTCAGAAGCAGAAGGTTCTGAGTTAGGATCCCAGGTCCCAGGAAAAAACCCCAGGCAGAAATTGCCGCAACCTGCACTTCCTTCCCTAGTGGGAGGAGCTTGGGAAATACCACAGCAAAGAAGAAAGAGGTAGAAGCAATTCACCAAAGTCATTCTTGGTGCTCCACTGGGACAAATGTGCCCTCTGATACACATTTACACACACAGACACACTAAAAATTAATGAATAAATAAAGTTTAAAAACAAAAACAAAAGCAAGAAACATATAACAACAATTAGGAGAAAGCAGACAATGACGGTCAACTAGCCAAGCAGCAGCATTTCCATGAGATAATGCGTTTTATGTACATTTCTACAGAAACCAGCAGAGTTACATAGACTACTTTTGACAGAATATAAAGCTTACTAAAAATATGACATTGATGTAACAATTACAGGAAAAGATACAAGAAATCTAAAAATAAGTTCAAAAATGAAATCTGAAAGAAAAGACAACTTCAGTTGTCAGGGTTTTTTTTTTTAATTTTTATTTATTCAATTGTGAGTGTGTGCGTATGTATGTGTGCGCGCGCATGTCTGTGTGTGTAGAACCACGGACGAATTCTGGAACCACCATGGATGCCTCCACCTCCTCTGCCCCGGGATTCACAGGCTCCGCCCTACCAGGGCCAGAAACGCAGGCCTCCCCGGCTTGCGCCTGGCGTCTATATGTGGGATCTGGGATCCGAACTCAGGACCTTCCGCCTGAACCACCTCTCCAGCCCAGTTGTCAGGTTTTTTACCACAACTTCAGATTGAGAAATGCCTTTACGTCATTATTATCACTTAGCTTTGGCTAATTTTTAACCTTTATCTAGAAAAATACAAATTTTCCCTTATAAGTACTATTAAAACACACTTGTAAAAGAAATACAAATCAGCCCACTTAAAGGTCATTTAAAACACATACACCCCTCCCCCAATACATTACCTTTCAAGATTTTACAAACAACTACAGGTCCTAGTATGGTATTAATAGCCAAGTACAGCAAAACAGAACTTTCGCATTCATATTACAGAAGGGAGAATGTTTAACTATAAATAAAAGCTTTAGCTTCAAAGATTTAATACAGTAAAATAAAAATAAACCTAGCTTCAAAATTCTATCCTCTCTACTATGTTCCATTCTTACAAAGTCTTCTCTAGGCCTACCAGGTAGGACTGATAAGGCACAAACCAGTAATCTAATCCTTACAATTTACAGGATGAGGGGACCCATTGAAGAATTTCCCACCCATGACCCACTCAGAACCAGTCCATCAGTGGTCTTCCTAAAAATCACCCACCCCCCAGAAAACTTACTCAATTCATAAAACCATTTCATCCAGTATGGTAGATTAAACTATACATTTGCTTACTCATTAATTTTTTACCTCAACTGTGCATCTTCTCCTGTTCAAATGAATTTCCCATGTTTTCCACAGCAATTACCCTTGGAGGAAGTCTGTTTTGGGACAGGTTAATCATGCTGTGGGGAGACTCTTCAAATACAAGCATGAGTAGTGAGACAAATGCATACAGACACTTGCCTCTGAAGAGCTAAGAACTTGGCCACTATCAGTCTTTGTACTCACTATTCTGCCTTCTGTAGCTTCTCCAAGCAGCCCCCCAAAAGTGATTACAGGAGACATACAGGCACAGTGTAGGAAAAGAATCGAGGCCAGGCACTGCAGGCTTAATGCATCCTTGAAGTCACTCAAGAAAAAAGGTGCTTTCCTTTTGATGTCAAGTATCAAACCACCAAAAAGCCTAAAAAGGTGAGATGAAACTGGTCAAACTGTAGACTAGAGGATTCTGGCTAGTTCAGACTAAAACTATGGGCTAAATTAAAACTGTAGATGCCGAGTCTTTGGTTGAACAAAATTTTTTAAATTCTATTTAAATCCAGTATAAATTATAGAAGACACACTCACTAAATTTTATCTGCTGATGGTTGAGGAAAGACAGATTTCATTAAAAGAAACTTACACATTTTTTAGACTATAATGAAAAGACTGCAAATGAATTTATAGAAATAAATGTACCTTTGAATGCAAATATACAAGGCAATGTACAATAAACAAAACCTAATCCGTCATTCAAATAAATGTACATATACAAGTCTATGAATTATTGCCTAATATTATAAATTTAAACACAAGAGTCATAAGTGCCAAGAAGGCAATCATATCCTGAATATTATTTAATATGAATGCAGTGTTACACAAGTCCTTTTAACAATTCTTAACTCATGCTTTATTTATATAAATACTTGTCTAGGTAAAAGAAAAACTTTAAAAACTCTTTTGGTACATTTAGTTAATATTAATATGTAATATATATTAATAAAACTAAGGTTTAGTGGTAATAAAAATCTACATTTATGTTAAAACATCAAAGCCACATCATTCCAACTTTTTTTTTTTTTTTACAAAAAGTGGATCTTTAGAAACATTTGTTTAAAATATTCCAATAACATGTAAGATGCCTGGAAGACAAGGACTCTTGCTCACTGCCAAGTATATGGTGAGCAAAGTACTGCCTGGCACACAGGTCCTAAATACTGTACTGACTATTCAGAAAAATCTGGTAACTCATGAAACATATAATTAAGTAAACACTGACCACAAGACATAAAAATTAAAATTTTAAAAATTTGGATAGTTCAAATTTTGGCACTCTATAATTTTTGTTAATATTAAAATAAATCCTGAAGGCATGTTAACAAGTAGAAATTATTCTATAATCTGAAAGGCAAGTAAAATTAGTTTTTTGTTAAAAAATGTGCCAATGGCAATGTAGTAAATACAACTCTAATCAAACCAATAACTGACTGTTTGCAGAGCTTAGAGAAGCTTCAAAATGACTGAGATGAATAGGCATCTAACCTGGTACTTCACATCAACTAACCCTGCCTCTTAAGTATGAAGAAACGATAGTCGGTAAGAGAATACTCCCTGTTCATTCACAAAACCTAACACATTTCACCAGTCATTATGAGTTTTCCCTTCTCTGAAGACTAGGTTCAATGTATCAGTTGTTTTGTTTTTAACAGTGTGACTTTGTAGGATATCTTGGTTTCCTAAGATTTGATTCAGGTCCCTTAGTTCCACACTGACTACCAGTACATTACATAGGACAATACACCATACGTTTGTCTATAGAATATAATGCTATAGCATTCACTGATACAAAATATATGGAGAAAAGATATTGTTAGTAGTAGTGGAGACTGACTCTAGAGTCTCATGCATCTGGGTCAAGTGCTCTGCCACTGCTATGAAATAACCTTAAATAGATTTCAACACATTTTACTGACAGTATTTCTATTTTTACTCGAAAAATTAGCTTCTAATTTTTTTAAATCAAGTTTTCAGGTAGAGTTTAATCATATTTAGTCACTTAATTTTATACTCTATCAATATATAATGTTCACTCAAGAGTATTAAATCTATGCATGATATACAATAAATATTCATTATAATTTCTCTTTCAGCCCATAATGTTCTAACTTGACATGGAAAATTCTACTCTTTCAGAATCTTCTTTAAAAACAATAGAAATTAACTCACTACATATAATTGTGATTTATGAAACTATGACCTATGATTTAAATTTTAAAGTAAAGCTTATGCATTTTCCTTAATGTCATATACCCTATAGAAAAATGTAAATTTCTTCTGAAGAAGAAAACAAACAAAATGCTGGTGCCTTAAAAAAAAATGCCTAAAACATAGATAGCATGTGTACCCACTGTCCAGTGCTCTGCAACTCGGGGCCAACATGATGAGCAGCCTCCTTAGGAATATCAACAGACATGGGGGCAGATCCATTGGGAAACACAGGAATCTTTCTCTTTTCCTAAATTTCATAAAAACACATTTTCAGAATTTAATTTGAAGAACACTGACATGGTTATCTGAGATGACTTGCGGGAACACTGTATTTAATGTGGTCATCCTGCCAGTTTAGATCTATGTTAACTTTTAAAATGCTACTTTCTACACATACCTACCCTGACAATGATCAAGAGGGTCAGGCAGGGAGATTGTTGAATTCAAGCAAGGGATATAACAAAAAAAAATGGAAGGAAAAAGAATGAGAGGGAAGTGAAAAGGAAAGGAAAGAAGACTATTTATTTATTCATTCATTCATTCATTTATTCATTCTTATATTGGAATATTACACAAGTACTAAGATAGCTCAGTGGATAAGATGCTCAGAGTAAAAACTGGAAGTTAGATTAGCATGATCCATCAGGCAGGTATCCTGGGTGCTGGCAATATCAGTACTTAGGAGGCAAAGACAGGGAATCCCCAGGGCAAGGTGCATAAGTAGCATTGCAGATTAGTGAGCTCTGGATTCAAATGAGTACCTGCTTTAATAGAAAATCGGAGAGTAACAAGTTATCCAATGCCAACTTCAAGTCTCCACACTCATATATATACACAAATACCCTTATTTTAAATTCAATGGTACCACGCCTATGACCGAGTATCATCTTCTCCATGTAAAGACGTGAAGATAAAGGAGCACTTCACATTTTACCTTTACAGGGAATTGACTAAAAGAGTACTTGTGTGCACAAAAGTATATGTGCTGGAAAGGGAGGAAATGAGGGCACAGTAATAGATTGATCAGAAAAAAATGCCCTCCCAGGAGCTGTCCTAAAATAAGATTCATCAAACAACAGATTTATACAAGATCTTGTTTTATAGGATTAAAAACTCATAGGTAAACATACTTGAAATTTTTTTCCTAGTTTTTTTTTTTTAATTCAATTGTGGGCGCATGTGTGTATGTGTGTGCTTTTGTGTAGAACCACAGGCGAATTTGGGAACCACCACGGACTGCCTCCACCTCCTCCTTGTTTACTCTGCCAGGGGATTCACACACTCTGCCCTGCCAGGACCAGAAGCGCAGGCCGCCCCCGCTTCCTTCTGCCGTCTGTACGTGGGATCTGGGATCCGAACTCAGGACCTTCTGCCTGCAAGGCAGAGGCTTAACCCCTGAACCACCTCTCCAGCCCCAATGGTACCACTTCTATGACACAGTATCATTTCACCCATGTGAGATGTAAAGACAAAGTAGCGCTTCATATGTACTTTTACAGGCAATTGACTAAAAGAATACTTGTGTGCACAAAAGCACATGCACTGCAAAGAGGGAGAAACAAGGAAAAAAAATATGCTCCCAGAATCTGTCCTAAAGTCAAAAACTGACAGAACTACAGATTTCTACTGAATGGATCTTAACAGAAGGAAAGCAAAAGAACTGAATAAACCAGGTAAATCAAGATAAACCAGTTCAAACAGAAACGAGTGTTAAGTGTTCAGCTTGAAAAGTACAATAACTAATCAGCCCATCAGCTAAACAATCTAAGCTATTATGAAGAGATTCACTACTTCACAGACCATAGGAAAATGCACACAGGTAAGCAGACAAGTAAGGAGAGAAGGAGGCAGACAGCAGAGGGGAGATGAGAAACTTTTCAGGTGTGGGACATCCCACTATTTACCAGAACTGACCTCAGAAAGAAAAAATAAAAGCTTTCACAAAGCAACTTTCATAAATGAAAGAAGCAGGCTGTATTTGATAAGAATTCTGTAAATCTGTATTTGACAAGAAATTCAAGCTAAAAATAATTTACCAAGGAATTTTCTAAGCTTCTAAACACAAATTGTTCCATACTATGTAAGTGCTCAAGAGATAGCAATGATATCAACATGTGAAGACCGACAACATGTGAAGACAGACAGCAATGACATCAACATGTGAAGCATTCATCTACTTATGAAATGATACAAACTTCACAAAATAACATTCAGACTACTAACATTCACACATTCACATACAGAGTAAAAGTCAGAGCAAACAAAAATCTAACAATACAAAGCCACCTACAGGAGGTAATGTGATAAGGAGGACAGGAAACATGGTACAGGTGCAATATGAATCTATGTCTACTGGTGGGTTTTTTCTTTCAGGGTTAGAATCAGGCAAGCAAGGAAAGGGATAGAGACCAGAAGCAACGTCACTTGCAAACAGTTATGATTTCTGAGTCACAGAAAATGCATAATCTAAAGTTCTGATTTTTCTGAAGTTTTTCATTTAAAAAATTAACTTCTTGAGGCATAGCTCTAGACTTTTACCTGAGAAGGAACACTTTTTGGTGGCTCTATGCGAATGGAAGGATCCCATTCTCCAGGAGGCAGGACAGTTACTTGATCTAAAAATTCATCAATTCCAGATAAAAGGTCATTTCGATCTTTTGCTTTATAAGCTACATCATGAAAAATCTGAATTAAAAAAAAAGATGTTGAGCATAAGGATTTTACAGTTGAAAGAAAACCTACACATGACAGTTTAAATATCATTAACTAGACACATGCACAAAAATAACAAATCAGTAAATAAGATACTATGGCAGGTCATTTTATTTCTGACAATTGTTCTTTACAATTGTTCTGACAATTGTATTTAACAACTCTTTCCCAGGCACAAAAGTACTGTAGCTAAAGCAAGGGAGACAGGGAAGACAAGACTCCTATACTCAAGAACATTCTATGCTAGCAGGACAGATTGTTCAGCAATTCATATGAACAAAACTGCGAATATTGCTTGGGGAAAAAAACAAGGCAAAATGTCGAAAGGAAAACCAATGGCAAGAACAAACAAGTGACCAAGAAAAGATCTCTGAAAAGAGGCCAGCTTGAGTTATGTAGACACCTGATGCAAAAGTAAATAAATAAACCTCAACAACTGGAGCCCATGAATATATTTTTGGTTTAAGGTGCTGTTTTATTCAAATTTGCATGATATTAGCAAGATGGATAAAAAACTACAATGATAAAAATCTAGGAAGTCACCTGAATTGCCAAAAAAAAAAAAATCAAGAGTCTAAACCACAAAAATGGCTATATATATATATATATATATATATATATATAAATAAATAAAATATACTTTAAAGAGCATGAGTGACCAAGACAGGTAAGGTTGCAATTTGTGGGGTTTCTAATACCTTGGAAACATGTGAGGGGATGTCAGGCAAGAGTCTGGTAGAAATCTCTCTCAAAGGGAGAAAGAATTTCTGACCACGATAAAGACCAAAAGCAAGAGAGAAAAATTATGGAGAAATAGAAAAAAGTCCTCAGGAAACCCCAGAGTAACAGCATCTTAATAATGAAGCCCCTCAAAGAGAACTTGAATTACCTTGTCAGTCATGAGAGTGGCTATAGATCTGCCAATTTCATGGTACTGTGGGGCCTTCCCTGCTGGGCCCAGTAATAGAAACAGAAACCTACGGAAAAATTAAAATAATCAGATTTTTCAGAGAATCATATGTACACAAGTCAAGGAAACTATTTTTTAGTTATTCAACTGAAAAAAAGAAACATCAGATTTTTTTTCTATCACCAAGACAATAATAGCAACTCTACTCAAAACAGATAACAGGTGTGGTAATATATGCCTGTAGAGACCAAAGGATCAGGAGTTCAACGTCTTTGTTTACTACAGAACAATCTGAGACCAGCCAGGTACAACAGGAAACCTGTTTCATTAAAAAAAAAAAAAAAAAGCCTATAAAGGTACTCACCATTAACTTTCTATAAACTTATCACTTTACAGCTTCTTTAATTAAAGGTAAAACACTGAATAAATAAGCTTTTTCCATTGAAAATAACCATCTTTTATTAGAAAACGATTATCTGTAGTATGAAAAAAAATTAGTAACAATGCTATTCTTTTTTTGGGAGGGGGTCCTGTTCAACACAGATCTCACTAGGTAGCCCAGACCTTACCCTTCCTCACTCAGTCACATGGGTGCTGTGCTTACAGATATGGGTCATCACACACCAATTCCACTACTTTAGTGAAAGTAACGTCTATCATGTCAAACAGTTGATCCCTAAAACTATCACACTAGATAAACACTCAAACACTGCAAACACCGCATTAATCAATTCCTCTAGAAAAAAAAGAATTTTTACTTTTAACTCTAATTTCAATAATAAACTTGCTATCCTAACGTATAAAAGTACTTAGTTATATCCTTTTTAACACTATAGCAAAATATTTTTCTTTCTGTGTCCTTCAGATGAACATACTAAGTAATCAGTTTCATCGTGGAATCTTCACAAATATTTAAAATGCTCATATCCACATGTATCCAAGTATTTTCCTGCTTTATGAGAATTTACATAAGAAGAAATTGAGGGCTGGAGAGTTGTTTCAGGGGCTAAGCTTCTGTCTGATCCTGAATTCAAATCCCTGATGTCTCTCTCTCACACACACACCACCACCACACACAAAAAAATACCAAGAAGAAATGGCGACAGCCTACACTTCCATCCTGGAAGGTGGAGCCTGGGAAACTCTAGAGCAAAGCAAAGAGGAGGTAGAGCAATGCAGGGTGATTCCCAAAGTCACCTCAGAACCTCCAGAGGCATACAGAGTGTCCTCTGATACACACAGACACACACATAGACACACGTAATAAATATTTTTTAAAAAGAAGCAACTGAATCACTTAACAATGCATTATTAGTGAAAAATGAATACAGTAAATTTTTATCTTATTTTTATTTCAGTACATTTCTATCAAATTCTATTAATTTTTCTTTGTGCTGAAACAGTAAGAAAGCCAGGCATGGTAATAAATGCCTCTAATTCTAGAACTCAGGATCCTGAGCTGCAAGAAACCAACAAGTTGGAGGTTAACCTGAGCTACATAGTGACTTTTATACCAATATGGTCATAAAGCAAAACTCTATTTCAAAACAAAAACTTAGAACAAACAAAAAATAGTAAGAAAAGGGCTGGGAAGATAGCTCAGAAGATGAAGACTTTGCCTCGGACCTTTGCCAACGGACCTAAATTTGGATCCCCCAGAATCCATGGAAAAATGCTAGGTGGATATCGCCCTGAATAGCAGAGGCCGAGCCTGGAAAACTAAAGAAGCAGAATAAGCCAAGACCATTCCTGATGTTACCTTTGGACCTCCATAGCACACACACTCAAATGACCTCTTGTATATCCATACACACACACACACACACACACACACACACACACACACACACACACACGGATACACAAGCACACAAACACAGACACATACACACACAAAAGGAAAGTAGTTTTCAAAGCAAGTCTTATTCACAAATTAGTACTTATGTTGACAAACTGCAGTTATCTTTCCTATTGATCATATACTGGTTATAAAACAATTCATTAATTATTCTTGCACTATTACCCCACATTAATTTTTTTTACTTGCAATGAACAGCAAAGTTCCAATAAACAGAATAAAACACTCTGCATCTTTATGTAATTTTCAAGAATGATCATATTAATTAGCATGAGGCATCTTTACTCCTTCTCTCTGACTCTAGTGCTTACACAGAATGTTCCAGAGTATATGTGAAAGCCAGGATTGGTAGTGCATGCCTTTTAGCCTAACCCTAGCACTCAAGACATCAAAGTAACATCAGTTGTTCAATACTAGCCTAGGCTATATGGGACACTAACACAAAAGAAAGGGGAGAGAGAAGAGAAACAGAAAAACAGAGGGGAATGAATGTGAATAAATGTCTAAGACAACTATTTGGAGTTAAGAGTATAACTCAATGCAGAGTGGGTGCTGAAGACATGTAAGGTCCTGGACTAGCACAAAAACAAACAAAACTGACTGACTTTTTTAATAGAAAAATTCCTAAGATACCAAATTTATTGCAAAGATACAAAGGAAGGGCACACAGGTGACTCAATGGGTAAAAAGCATATGCAGCACAAGTTAGGAAATCATAAGATGGAAAGAAAGAAGTTACTTCCAAAAGTTTTCTTGACCTCCACACCTGCATCTTAGCACACATGCCCCTGGATATACATGCCCATACTAACACCCATGTAAACACATATACATGAGAAAAGAAATGACATTTCATAAAAAGATACAATTAAAAAGCTGTTCTAAAAGAATGGTATTAGCCAGGTGGGTGGTTCATGCTTATGTATACCAATACTTGAGGCTGAGCAGAAGATGGACTACAGTAAGTTCAAGATCAATACACACACACACACACACACACACACACACACACACACACACACACACACGCGCGCGATGTTTATTTGATTTTTCAGGTCTTGGAAAAAACATAACTTACATTCTAATACTCAAAGGAATCTTGGTATTATGAGTAGTGACTAAAGAGAGCTTCTAAAGGCTCTACAGTTTCTAGTATACAAAGCGAGCTGCTTGTTCTTTCACTGGATATATGCACAGGGGATAGAAAGTAGAACTACTTCTTACCTGGTGGGCACAGGGACCTCAATCCTGAGAGGAGCACTGCAGGAGCCAATCTCACAAAGGCAATAATCGGTCTCTCCAAAAAGTCTACTTCTCCCACCAGAACATTGGATGCCTCCGCTCCTGTGGGAATTTTCCTCATGAAATTCATGTCAACCTATTGATAAATGAGTAATTTTAAAGCAAGATATTTTTAGAGAGATATATGAGTAAAAAAATGAATTTAAGACTACTTGCCAATCTAGTGATCTAAGACATATAAATGCCAAAATTCTCTTAAAGTATGCATGCAATAAAGACAAATGCCAAAAATACAAGCAAAATTCTTCCATGAATACTACTGCTTTAACTATCACAACCTCTATTATTTCAAAGATCTACAATCAAACAAACTTGAAAAAAATTCAGCATTAACACTATTCATTAAAAACCCCTAAGATTTACAGTGCACACACAAAAACATGAAATTATACACAGTGCAATAATGTATTCATTTCACAATTTTCTACTATAATCTTAGACATTAATTGGTCCCTTTGTTTTGTGTTTTATCCTCTAAAAGCAAGCTGGCCTGTCCTAGTGTTTTCCTTAAAAGGGAAAAAGAATGTTATCACATCTGAGATCTCTAAGATCAGATCCAACACATAAAAATATATAGTAAATTAAATTTACTGCCTGTGTATAATTACAAGAAAAAGGTTACAAACATAACACCAAAGTAGATGAAGCTCTGCAGTGGTATATGGTATAAACAATCACTAACAAGACTATCAAAAACAAAACCAGAACTTACAGCAGGCCTCTTGAGTCCCACACCCAGTGTGCCACAACTACAGTGCTAGGAGACTCCTGCCCAACAGAAGACAGGCAGGGTAGACAGGGATAGGCCAAGTTAAAAAAAATAATAATAAAAAACTGTGACAGAGAAACAAATATTAATGGCAACTGCCATGCCTAAAGTTCTATCATTTAAATTACAGTAATCATTCATTTAACAATGAAGAATATATTACAATTCCACTGACAATACTTCTTACTGGTCTGAAATTGAGTAAGACTATAGTAAAACAAGTTTTAACAAAAAGATCAAACTGTAACCATCTTTTTATTAAAGATACAAGGTTTCATCTATGAAGTCAGGTATCCTATAACTCACTATGTAACCAAAACTGGCCTTGAATTTGTAATCCTCCTGTCTCAGCCTTCTAACTACTGGAACTGTAAATGTGTCATAGTGCACAGATTAGAAGCCAAGTCCTTAAGGATATGACTTTCTGTAAGTTTAGGATATGAAGCTATAGCAAAGCTACAATGCAATCATTTCTACTTCCTTTCTGTAAAGTGTGATATGTGGGAACCATGGAACAGAATAAAAGGCTTGAAACACTAAATCTTGTTTGACATAATTAATTTCATCATATATAGAAATGTTAAGTACCATAAATTAGAAATTGATTAGCAGCAAATTAAGTTATGTTAGTTGTCCCCCTGTTAATTATTACCGAGTACTCTTGAAGAATACTTGGCTCAGCTGTCATTGAATTTAGTTTTTCAGTTCGGCTCTTAGAAGTCTGCCCCCATTTCCATTAAATACTTACCTGATAAAATAAAAAAATCAAAATGGAGATGTATTTTTAAATCATTCCTTTATATACTGGTGAGGAAGCACCAATATGCTTCTGAGTGGCATTCTAAAATCTAATGAGATAGTCATCTGGGATATTATTATGGTCTGAGTAAGGAAGCCCTACTATTGTTGCAAACAATTAACTTTTCATGAGATTCAAGTTTCATGACATATATGGATATAGATGAATCTGCCACATCATCTACATATGCTTTTTACATATGCTTTTTGCAGAACTGCTAAACTATAAGCATGTTATTATTCAAATACTTAAGACTCTTTCCCACAATTTTTGACCTAGTATCTCACTAGTTTCCCACTAGTATCTCACTAGTACCCCACTAGTATCTCATGTAAACACCAGTCTATTAAATGATTATTTCAAGTACTTGCAGTGAAGCTATATATTGCTAGCTATTTTCTCAGTAAGAATAATTACAAAAATTTTCAGGCAATGATACAATTACCTTGCTGAAATTAACAGTACTATTTTCTCTGCTGCCTCCACTTTCATTACCTTTCATTTCTCCACTTTTATTATTTGTCCAAATTTCCAGGAGCAGATTGTGGAAAACACCTATCGAAGAGAAAACACAAGTCTAAATTAGTAAGGAGAAAAAATTAACTTTGTAGCCTGACACTGCTTGTATTCTGAAAGCAACAGTTTATTATAAAAGCAAAAGTGCAAGGTTAAAAAAGTGCCATATGTTAGTTTCAAACCAGCAATATGAGTTAGAGTAACATTCTAAACAAGGACAAACTTGTACACTTTAATATTTAAAGTATAATCCTAGGGGTCAGTGAGATGGCTCCGCACGCTACCCATGCGCAAACCTGGCAACCTTTTGATCAAATGATAGAAAGAGAGAACTGACTTCTGAAAGTTGTTCTCCAACATATACAAGCTTAGGTAAAGGGTGGAATACAGTTTCCCTTTCTCTCTCTCAAATAGATATATTGTAAACGTCATGACATTTACAAATGGAATTAAGACCTGAGTCTGAATATACTTTTAGTATCTCTAATTTACATGTGAAATAATAGATATTTCATGCTCACACTAATCACAATATGAGTTCTATGATACTCTGTTTAAAACTTTAACTTATGCTAATTGTCCATAATCAAAAATTTCCTGAAGAACTTTAATTTTTCTTCAGTAATATTTATGCCCATAATTTCTGTCATCTTTTTTAAGAAATGTAACTAAAATACCATATGCAAGTTTTTCCTAAATGTAAAGATTGAAAGTATATAATGAAATTTGTAGTAAAACACACTTTGTGCTCAGAGCCACTTGGTGAATTCACTCAACTTTCTGATGCAGAAAAACTTTAAAAATCAGCATGTAAATAATATGTATTATCTATACTTACACATAAATATCATGATTATGTTTTAGATTACAAATGATGTTCAAGGGCTAGAAAATTCACTCTGGGTGTTAATCAATAGCTCATTATAGTAAAATACCCTTAAAACATCACTTAGATTAAACCATGTTTACCAACATAAATTCTGCAAAAAGTTCAAATCTCAAAAATTTAAAATTGGCATTGCATAGTTTACTACCATCTAATGCACCATATTTTTCTTTAAATGTGAAATAAAAAAAGAAATAACTAACTCACAAGAATTCAAGTATTTGATGTTCAAAATACTGAACATCTTGAAAGGAAAGAACTCAAATATATGCCAACACACAGAAATTCATTATTTGTTTTCTTAGAATCTAGAAATCTCAGAAGTCAGTATTAGTAATAAAGTTCTAGAATTTCAGGCACATCAGATGTACTTGATGCACTAAGGAATTTTTACTGTTGTACAGAATTTATAACTGATGAGTATGAATTAAGAAATTTGGATTCATTGCTAAAATTTCAGGCAAAAGTTCATTGACATTCACTTTGCTATCCAATGTCTTAAGGTATCATTGTGCCTGAAAAATCTCACATAAAAAGCACTGTGAATGAGTTAACCATGTACATCACTCTCTGGAAAAATTAAACTTCTCAAATAAAATTATTCCTAAATAAACCCCTTTGTTCACAATGCTGATTTAGCATGGAAAAGTTAAGATTCTTCTTCTTTGATCTTTGTTCCCCAAACTCCAGAACAATGTTCCTTCAATTGCCCAAGGGAACTAGGCAGAATTAACCAGTATTTCTTGGTGACTTCCATCTACTCTCACACAAGCAAACATAGAATTATGTCACTGAAAGGCTAATTGCAGCTGTAACTAAGTACCAGGTACTTCTGACTGGCAAAATACATTCAATCTTAGGAAATAAGAATGAAACAAGGAAACCTTTGAAGGAGAGTAAGATAAGGTAGGTACGAAAAGAATAAAGTAAGCCTCAATAATGATAAAGAAAGAACGTGAAGTTACTATGATAAGCTAGTCATCTTGAATCTGTCCCTTTTTCAAAATGGCAGGTGTCTGAGTATGTAGCTCATACCTGCAATCCAGACACTGGGTGTGGAGGCAGATGGATCAGAAGCCCAAGACCAGTCAGCTACATGAAACTTTGTCAGAGGGGGAGGGGGAGGGGGGAGAGGGGATGGGGAGGGGAGGAGGGGGGAGGGGGGGGGGGAGGGAGAGGGGGATCCATGTAAGCATATGAGTTAAAGCTACAAGGGTACTTAAAAAGCAAGGGCTTGGTAATCCATACCTGTAATTCTAGCGTTCAGGAAGCAGATACAAGAGGATTATGAGTTGCAGATCAGTCTGTGCTATACATTGTAAGACCCTGCCTCAATAAATAAAAGTTGTATTCTGGTAAATCTTACTTTACAATTAAAATTTTTTGCAAATAGTAAATCTATAGGTTGGTACAAAAGTAAATGCAACTTTTGCACTATTGAATTTTTGATTCTGGAATACATTTGTAATAAATGTAGTTACTTCTATGTCATTTTAATAAGTATTTTTCACAAAAGACTTATTTTCCATTTATGGTCTTAGGCATTTTACACTACAGAAATTAGGCAAAGCAAAATGATGTGATTTTCTCATTCAAGTTAAATGAGTTGTAAAGCAGTAGACACAACTTATAATATCAATGAAGCATCTGTTCCAGAAAAGCTAAAAGTTGGTTTTTTTTGTTTGTTTTGTTTTTTGCCATCTAGAGTTTGAAAGTAGAAATAGAGCAGTGATTTTGAACCAGAGAAGATTATTCCCCCAAAGAGAACCTAACTAATGTCTGTAGATATGTATAGCTGTCACGACCAGGTAATAGTGGCATGGATAAGCAGAATCTTTACTTCACATCCTATGAAGCACCTAAGTGCTCCCTCCCCAGAAACTAGCCAACAAAGAATCATCTAGCTAATGTCCACAAATTCTGAGCCAAGAAACCCTGAGGCAGAGAGAAGTTGCAAAAACTAGAAATGTGTTCCCCTATGGTACAAATAGCTGTTTTCCAAATAACAGGAAACAACTGCTATCTCTGAACCCAGAAGGATTTGCATAGATATCACCCTGGCACCTTGGATCTGCAGTGGCCTCTCCACAAGATGCCAAGGACACCCATGTTCCTGTAGGTAAAACCAATCTCCAGGAGACCTCCTTTAGATGCAGTCATCTCCTGGGAGTCCCACTAGGGAACAAAGCGGTTACAAAGGAAATGATTGACAACTGCTCCTATGACCTTCATTCAGTACTCACGAGATTTAGCTCTCCATTAGAAATCTGCCATTTTAAATTTTTTAAGAAAAATTGATCTTATTATAAAAAAAAGAAAAAAATTCACGTTAATTAAAAGAAAAAGATATGTGCCTTGATTCTCAATTAGCAAGTCTCGAAAACCTAAGAAACAATTTTTCTAATATAAATTCAAAAGTACAGCCTCATAGCTTTGAAAAACGTCAAAGAACATTTGGACCTACAAGGCAGAGATGGCATTAAATAAAAGACGAATAGAGTCTCTTCCAAAATGTAAGACTCCCCTTGAAATAATGAACTCAGGCAGTTTAATTAGAGAACTGTACAGAATGAGAAAAAGAACATGCTATTCTAACTTTATCAGAGAGACTTAAAATGCACTTCTTTGAAGAAAATCATGAAGAAACAGATCAAAGACACATTACCTCACTAACCTTTTCAACATATGTGTTCTTTCATGTTATGAGTAGACTGCATGTGAAAAGCCATTCTTTTGAAATTAAAAAAATTTTAAAAATCTGTTTCTTGAACTTTCCAAATTATCTTGACCTCTAAAAAAATTTACAAGGCTTGACTCATGAGTAGTACTCTGTGGTCTCTATATAATTTATTAAATAGTTAACTCTTGCTTTTCTGCAATACAGTGTATAAAACAAAACCATGCAGAAGTCAAGTTAAATCATAAGCATTAACTGCATATGCTGCTCAAGCTATGTGCTGACAGGCATTCATTCCCAGTGCGAGTGACCCAGACACAAGAAGCACCACACGTGGAGGACTCGGGACAGTTGCCTGGAGTGAAAGTCAGATTTTTTCTCCTCCTTCTGATCTTGACCTTTCAGTGCTTCTAGGTCTTCCTCAGGCGGATGGATTACTACTGTGGGAATATTATCCCTGGCTGGTGGCACAGGTAGCTCTGGGGCCTGGGGCTGACTCTGCTGAGAACTTCTGGAGGCCAGGCGACTGAAGCCAGGGCTGGAAGGAGGACTGCTCTGAGGGGTGGGCGCTGGGCTTGTACACCTGAGCCCGCAGGTGTTCCAGCTCTTGAAGAAGGAAGAAGGTGACTGAGAAGAAGAGATAAAGGCGACTCTCCTCTCAGGGAAAGGTTGGAGGCAGACAGACCTGTACGCAATGAATGGCGGGAGGCTGACAGGCCTTCCCCTGAGATAAAACAAATACATGAAAAATGAATTTCACTGCAGAAGGCAAACAAAAGTCAATTCACACCACAAATCCCAAACTTCAGATTCATTCGGTGAATGTTAACGTTCCAACTGGATCTATAAATGTTACAAAGCCAGATTAATCTCTTCAAATTGCAATAAATTCCCTGAATGTATATTTAAAAAACAAAACAACACACAAAGAAACACAAATGATGAAAGACAATATTCTGCTAGAAATCAGAATAAACAGTACAGTGGCATTTTCCCCCGAAAAGGGCAAAAATCATTGTTGCCAGTTCTGCAATAGATAATACCAAATGAGAAAATAAAAAAAAAAAATCTAAGAAACAGAACCTAAATCAAAACTTACCAGTTCTGACAATTTATATTTAGTAAATTTTTCCTACATTGTATTATGTACCTAAGGTAATTATCTTTCACAAGAAAGACCCACATTAACATCATCTAACATCATTCTAACTTACAACTGGCATTTAACATTTGTAACAGGAGTCCAGGAGTGCGCTAGAGTTAGAAATTACATGTTAGGAATTACATGAAGAAAAGTATAGGATTTTAGTAAAGAGAATTTACATTAATTTTACAGGATACATAGTATTGAGCTCGGTACAGATATTAGTCAAACACACTTATCTTTGAAACACATGACATCTCTATCAAGCGTAGCTTAGAAGAGTAGCATTCTTAGCGACACAAAGATACAGTCCCTACTGACGAACATGGCAACCTGAGTTTGCTCACCACTAGTCCACATGGCAAAGAACAAACTGACTTTTAAAATCTGTCCTTAGACCACTACCCATGTGCTATGGCATGCATGTGCTTGCCTTCTCTCTTCTCTTTCTCTCAAATAAGTAAAATAAATACGTATTTTTAAAAAGAGTATTTTTTTCTTTAAGAATTGAGAAACATAACAATTCTTTGTTGCTTAAGTAATCAAAGTTACATAATCAAGAGATTCAGAAATATAGAGAATAAACAATGTAATAAAACATTGTTTTATATGATAACTAAAATAAATAGAAATAACAGTTACTCTAAAAACACCACCACTTATAGTTTTATAAAGGCTACATGAGGAAAAAATTTGTTAACTGTAATACAACAAAATAGCATAAATAAAATGCAATTTAAAGAAACTAGCTGTTGTCTTACAACCGAAAGATAAAAGGTTAAGAGGGTTCACCCTGATAAATGGATTCACTTCACTACAGCAGGCTAGAGATACACATAAGATGAAAGAAAAAGAATGAACTGTACCACATGGCTGGCTTTCAAATTAAACTTAAGTCCACAGAGACTCTGTTCTTAAGGCTCCTTAAACACACCAGGTCATAATTTTAAGCAGATGAAAAGACTTTTTAATGATCAGACAAAATGTTACACTGAGCTTGCACACTGTAACTATTGTCAGTTTCTAAAATGTTTAACCCTATCACCTATGGTGGTTCGCTAATAAATACACTTTAAAAGTCACACATCCTGTCAGAGACAGAAAACAAGAGAATACCCCACTGGTCATCACTATACCCTTTTAAGCTGTGGGGTAATTGCAATTATAGGCAATAATAACTCTCACAAGCTACTATACCCCTTTGCACAAGGTTCTTTATGCAAGTCATTATGATTTATACATGCCAATATGGTTCTGCTTAAGAACCAAATAAGAATTCTTATGGTATATTATTCCTGCCTTAGAAGAATATAATGACAAAAGTTCCACGTCATGTGTCAGACCTAAGAAACCAGCAGCTAAGTAGTTATTAAAAACACTAACTTCCCAGGTTTGACATAAGCTGTCTCCGTGTCCTGAAGGAGAGTGCAGAACTGGAGGCTGGACACCTTCATCTGTGTCATTTTCAACAAACTGAATGACTCCAATTTAGACCACCTTGCATGCAAGGTTGTTCTGTCATGAACACTTTTCGCAAAGCATATAAAATCTTTTACAAGTGGTAAAATCAGGAAACAGTTACCAATTATGCTTAGCAAATAAAACAAATGCAGGTGACAAAAACATGAGGAAAATCTAATACTGGCAAAAAGTTCAAACCAACTTTTAGAATTGAAATCATTAAAATTAGAGATCATAACTTTTTTCCCTTTAATAAGTTATGCAAGAAGAAAATTTATAACTTTTTTCCCTTTAATAAGTTATGCAAGAAGAAAATTTAAACAAAAAAAGCAGAAATGATTTCTATAAGGGATAATGATGACATTTAAATACTTGAAGGACATTTGTGCCACTTTAACAAACAGTGGATTTCTTTTTTTCATCCTAGTGATTGCTCCTTTATGCTATTAATATATTCCTACAATCATAGCACTTGGGAAGTTAAAGAAGAAGGATCCAAGGACGATCTACACTACACAGCTAAATTCCATACCAATCTGAGTTACAAAATGAAAAATGAGACTGTTTCAACAAAACAACAGAAGGAAAAAACAGAAGACAATCAATTTCAGTAAGAGACTTTTTGAACGAGAAAAATTACCATTATGTACAAACAGCATCCTTCTTCCAACAAGTATTAATTGTAACACTGGAATGCTGTTAGGAAAAGTATTAACAAAAACCACATGCCACAATTTATCTCACCATTCCTTTCAAGCAAGTGAGGATCAGAATGTTTCTTGCCTATATCTGCAAAAGATCGAACCAAAGGAATCCGACTAGCAAATCTTTTTTCATTTTGATGATGATGTCTCTTGAGGAGAGCTTCTCTGACATTCTCTCTGATGGATTCGTCTAACTGGCCAGAGGCTATCATGTTGTCTAATACCATATCTATTCAAAGGAAAAAAAAATAGAGTTATTGCTACTACATAACCACTACAGAGTAGTATATGCATCAGGGTAAATATGATTATCTACCCAAGAAAAAACATTAAGAACTTTATTTTACTAAATACCGTATTGGTCCGCTGTTGGCGGATTTCTTCTGGGGCTATAAATGAATTCCTACACTGAAATAATAAATTCTAATCAGTAAAAGAAGAAAAACGAAAGTAAAATAATAACCTCTAGAAAATTAAACGTTCAACAACACAGGCTTGCTCAGCTGTGAACTCATTTTACTAGTTCACTTCACATATCCCCAAAAACTATTCTAATAGAACAGTTGCTATTCACCTAGTCACTGACTGTTGTTCCTCGAGTGCCTGTGGGAGGAACTGGGCTGTGCTAGGAACAGGGAAGTAGAGAAGTGAGTAACTCCTACTCTGCCACAGGTACACACAGTACATTCTAGGAAGTGGAATAAAAAAAGGGGATAGGGAATGGAATGATCACGGTTAATGTCATTCGATGCATTATTCTGGTCACAATATGTACAGACACTAAGAGTAAGTTTGGTTGGTAGGCTTTCTTTGTTCTTCTTTATTTAGAGTGTCTTTTATTTTATATTTTTTGAGTGACTATTTTGCTGTTGCCACTTTGTTTCAGTTAGAGACTGAACCTGGGCCTTGTGCACACTACATTAACTGAGCTACATACTTAGCCATCTTAGAAATTATTTTCTAAAGTCAGACTTTCAAAACTATGGTTAAAAGAAAAAATTCTTCTTGAAGAAAACAGTAAAGACTAATCTAGCAAGTAAATTTGATATTAGCACAATAATAGTTCACCTCACAAGTGAACTTCTAAAAGCATATTACATTACGTGACAACTGAAAAGTCAAAAGAACTCATCTTCCACATTCAATACCCTTAACTTTAACTCCCCTTTTCATTCTTTCATATGAGAAAAGTATTTGACAATTTAAGGATTTGCTGCACATGGTCAAATCTAACAATAAAATTCAAGTTATTTCTAATTTGATAAACTAGGCAGTAGTTTTATGTTCTCTTACACTGAATACCTGACTATGTTTTTCTATTAGAGCAATCTGAAGTGACAATTATACTACCAAACTCTCATTAATACTGAATATAATTTTTTTCAGCAACTGTAGATAAAGGTCATTAAATAATCACTGTTCTCCTCCTCCATTTTTTACTTCCACATTAGCCTTCGAAACTGTCTTCTTTTTTTTAATCGCTGATCTATCACAGTTCACAACAGGTCATGGTTTGCAATGTGAGTTGTTCCCCACGAGCTGTTGGGGAAGGTTACAGTCCTTGCTGGAGGAAGCCAGTCACAGGGCTGAGAGTTAAGGTTGTAACCCCACCTTGCTTCTGCTAATAAGTCTGCTCTTGCAGTTTGCAACTCTGAGCCTCTGTGATGGACGTGACTTTAAGGCACCTCCAGCTTCTGCCAGCCTACTATGCCTTTTCTGCCATAGTGGAGTGCATCTCTCTTCTGGAACGAAAAATTCAAAAAAAAAAAAATCTCCCTTTCTCCCCTTAAGTTGTTTGAGTCTGAGTGGTATCTAATAGCAATATACAAGAGTAATTGTTCACAATACCATCATTATTTGCTTAGAAGATAGATTAGATTAGATTAGATTAGAGAGAAACAGAAATAGATAGAGATAGATAGATAGATAGATAGATAGATAGATAGATAGATAGATAGATAGATAGATAGGCAGGCAGGCAGGCAAGCTAACTTCTTGCTTCTAACATCTTCCTAGTCTAGAACTACCAATATCCTGTAGCCAGGATGCTTCCAACCACCAAAAGTACCAAAATATCCACCAAATAAAATCTCACGTTTCGGCCCAATGATTCAAGGATGGACACAGTCCCCCCCATTTTAATAAGAGTAAGGAACCCAAGCCTCAATACAAGCACTCTGCCATGAGCTATCTATTTTTAATATTGTCTCTCAACATCTTAAAACACTACTCAAGAAATCTGTAACTACCTATGAACTGTGTTTCCTGAGAGCCACACCTGTCTACACATCTCTGTACTTCCCCCCATACTGTCTTCCCTATAGAACATGGTCTTTTCTCTTACACTACCTGCTAATTCCCAGCTGCTCAGAAAAAAAGAAAAAAACATATAAAAATGTTTTCAGTGGACTTTCACCAAATATACTTTGCTATGAGTTTCCAGAGGACAGACTCCACATATGCTAGTCCACACACTCAGAGAAAAAGCACTTCTCATTTATGTGTCTCCTCATACCTCCCCCAGAGAATAAAAGTGTAAGATAACATGCAATTAAAAGTGTCTTAAAATGACACTTTATTTTCTTTAAAACACCCTAAATGTAAAAAGGTCATAACCTGCTATTTCATCTAGAGTGCCTGCTCTCATATCCAGCATGATGGTTCCATTCAGGATGCAACTCCGCAGTTCAAAGAGACTATGTAAAGAAAGAGTTGCAACGTAGGGTTTACTCCATCGGTCACCACCATCTTCTACATCCTCTTCAAATTTCAGCCACCTTGAATAAAAAACATTTTATAAATAATGGACATTCCACTTGCTTATTTTAATTAATATTGCTATGAAAGAAAGAAGGACTATCATTACCAGAACAAAATAAGACTATAAGCACACTTTCACAAATAAGGCCACTGGTCTACATTGTCTATAAGCAAACTGTATCATAGCTGTCAAAATAACGAGTCCTCCAAAACAAAACTGGAATCTCAGTTTCCCTGTTGGATAATACTCTTTTAAATTTAAAAATCTTTCATGTAAGATTTTGATTTTTTTTAATTTGTTCCAATAAAGACAAATGGAATCAGTAATTGAATTCTTTTGAATGCTATTAAATGGGAAAAAATTAAGGAAAGAAATGTGAAAACAAAGAGAAAAAAAGTTTTCAAGCATGACAAGGAAACTCTCTAGCTAAAAAGCATAATCATGGTGGCAAACCTGTAATCCTAGGAGGATCGCTATTTGAGGCCAGTGTAGGCTACACCTTGAATTCCAGGCCAACTAAAGGTATACTGTGAAACCCTGTCTCAAAATAAACAAATAATCATCAGCTATACCTCATAATTTTAATTTGCTACTCTTATTACCAAAAGAAAGCAAGCAAATTAAACACTCTGAAAGCTAGTGAGATAGCTCATTAAGTAAGGTGCCTGCTTACGAACCTGACAACCTGACTTTGGTCTCCAGAAACTACAGGGTGGAGCAGAAAACTAACTTCTCAAATTGCCCAGACCTTCAGCTGTGCACCATAGCATGTGTGTGCACCCTTCTTCTCTCCCTCCTCCCGTCTCATCCCTCTCAAATAAAATAACAAAAATTTATTTTTTAAATAACTCAGATTTAGCAGCATTACCTGGCTGTTTCCTTCCACTCATATTCTTCTCCATCTTTGTAACACAGCTCATCCATTTCCGTGAAGAGGTCATGAGGGATATGCTCTTCATCATCATCCTCAGTCCCCAGGATAAATTGAACCCTCTGTGATGGTGTGTCTAAAAAAATAAAATTTAAATACTCTCCTAAATCCATTCAGTTATAAAGGACTAAAAATGAAACACTTTTGCTACATCTGTAAATTCAGCCCTCAAGAGGCAAAGGCAGGGGGATCACTTCACAATCCAGGCCTGCCTGCACTCTCTGAATTCCAGAGTCAATCAGGGCTACTTTGATACCCTGTGTCTCAAAAGTCCACAAAAAATATACAGATATGCACACATGAATATCTAGAAATATTAGATGAAATATTCCAAATATAATTAAATTGCAAGCAAAAAACTAAGTTTCAAAAACTTGTGTGAACCTCCTAGTCATTGGTGGTACAAGCTAAATTCTGTGCCATTCTGGAAAAACGTGACTATTATCTGGGGTTTGGGAAGTGAAGTCACCAAAAGAAACATATCCTAATTCATAAAATGTAAAACTACTTGTGTGGTACAAGATCCCTCAAAACAGAAATTAGAATAAATACTAGCCTATGACAGAAGAAACCTTCAAGATACTCAATTCAAAACTAAGTTAAACCCTGTTGTATATGAGAAATGAATTCACACAGAAAGTTCATGTATATCTAAACAATCCTCCAGGCTCTTGGATGCAACAATAGGGAACCAAACAGAAAGAAAGGAAAAGATCTCAGGAAATGGTACAGAAGGAGAATGGAAAGTAGAGTATTAAAAAAATAATAAATTTTATAATTTTATAAAAAATAATAAAAAGGTATATACTGGGAGTATTTCAGATATGAAATACATCTGGTAAGTTTCTAACATGTATGTGACATGGTCAGCAGGCTCAATGAAGGCCTGGAGACTAGAATAAAACAAAGGACTAAATTTCCTGTTACCAACTTGCTTTAAATCAGGAATCACATAATTTTTTTTCAGATTTATCACTAAAGAACATTTTGGTGCTATCAAAAGTGATGTCAATTTCTGATTATTCACTAACAGTAGCTTTTTTAAAAAAGTTAATTTTATGATGTTCTACATACTGCTGGTTC
Source organism: Typhlomys cinereus (assembly GCA_023101885.1). Classification (NCBI taxonomy): domain Eukaryota; kingdom Metazoa; phylum Chordata; class Mammalia; order Rodentia; family Platacanthomyidae; genus Typhlomys; species Typhlomys cinereus. The sequence goes on along the minus strand of JALPQD010000470.1, from coordinate 1,596,768 downwards.
CGTAGTTTTACAGACTGGTTAGGACTTGCTATCTAAATGATCTTATATATGACTACATACATTCTGCGTGTCCTTCCCTGCTTGCTTTATTCTAATGGATGGGTATACCAGGACAATGCTGTATAAAGGTGGTGAGAGAACATTTTTTGCTTTTTCTGAATCACAGGAGAAAGCTCTAGAGTTGTATCAAACTGGTGGCTCACAGGCTACAAGAAGCAAGCACAGCTATGAATGTGGCCCAACATGAAATCATAAACTTATTTAAAGCATAAGACTATTTGAGGTTCTTCCCCTCTCCCCTTTGGAACTTGACTGGTTAATCCTCAACAACAAAGACAATGATGTGTCCCAATGTCAAAGTGAAGACACAACTGCAGGATCATCACCATTATACCCTCAACCAAGAGGCATATTATTGCAATGGAAGATTAGAGTGCTGAGTATAGAAGACCCTGGAAAGCTTAACTCTAATCAGGCTGTCAAAATCATACCTATCCCAAGGCTCAGGAAACCTAATGGAAGAGAGGGCAGTATGATTTTAAGAGAGTAAAGGCGGGGAGGTGTACTGCATGGCATGACACTCCAGTCACTAAACGGCTTGCTACATTCAAGAGCTCACTGTAATAAGATCTATTTCCTTCAAATCCCCCAGTTCGATATTCACTCATGGACAAGAGAGAATCCCAAGAGAAAATTACACCGGGAGAATCATTGGGACAGGAGCCAGCCAAGAGAAGGGGAGCATTAACAACCATAGTTCTGCCCATTGGAGGCCACATGCACAGGCAACATGAAAAGTGACCTGTGGTCCACACTTGCAGAGGGGCATGAGAGTGGGAAAGACATAGTGAGACTGGTAAAAAGAAGAGAGGGCTGGGAGAAAGGGAGGGGTGGGATGGAAACACATACACTCATACTGTTTGTATATGAAGATTTTAAAAAAATAAAGACTTGAAAGAGTAAAAAATGTGATTAATTATAGAGTATTATGTAATTACCCTTTACAATAAGTTGAAGAACTTTTCTTCTTCTATCCCTAGTATGAAAGGTTTTATTTACAAAAGGGGAGTTAAAGTTTGTTAAGGCTGATTTTAGACCAAAGTGAGGCATATTTATAACTTTCTTCTTTTATACCAACCATACATTCTCACTTGATCATCAATGACCATACCACAAACCTGGTGACTTAATCGACACAAATTAACTATCTTACAATACTGGAGCGCTGAACTTTAAAACAAGTCATACACATTTAAAATCAGACTGCTGATTGGGTTGGTTTCTTCTTAGAGGCTCCAGGAAAAAATTAATTCCCTGACATTTCCAGACCTGAAGGTTGCCTACACGTCTTGCGCATTCTTTTCTTGAGCCACTCAAACTTTCTGCTTCTTCTCTCGCTTCTGTTTCCTGTCTGATGTATTATTAGCCTCTTTTTACTTGTGATTATATGGGGCTTGCTTCACAATGCAGGATAATAGTCTCAATTCAAATTCTTCAATTTTAGGGCTTTACATCTGCCAGAACCCTCTATGTAAGAAACGGTGTTTCCAGACTAGTACTTTACACAACACACCTATGTCATACTGTCTTTTAAAAATGCTACTAGAACACATTTGTATTTTTTCAGGATTCCTAAGCCTTTATGTATAGGAAATATTCTGTCTGTAGTTTCTTTTCTTATAACTCATAAAATGAACTGCAATGGATTTTCTCCTCTTAAATTTTCTAACAAAGTTTGTATTGTTTCTTATATATTTGTTTGAATTTATCCGATACTATCTGGTAATAGTCATTGTGAGAATGTATTTTACTAAGTCAACCTCTTAAATGTTATTACTAATGCATTTCTGCTTGGTAGTTTACATTCTTAAGGGGTATGCCCATTTCATCTAAATAATTCCTTTTATTGACAAAGAACATTTATGTTTCTCAAGGATCTGTACTGGAAACTTTTGATACTGATACTTTTGGGTAGATTAGATCAGATTAGTTACAAATTCACTAATTTTATCAATTCTTCCAAGGAAACAGATTTTGTTGTACCTGCTTTGTTACACTTTTTTTGAATTTTATTTTATTCATTCCTACTTTGTTTCCTTCAGTTTATTTACTCTTATCTTTGCCCTTAGTCTCCTTGTAGAAGATTAAATCACAGATCCACAAACTTCCTTTTAATATGTAAGAATCAAATGACATGTCATCCACTATGCATTGTATTATTTGCACTGGACAATTTTTGGGATGCAGATAGTCCACACTTGGCTTAGTTCCACACTAAATGAGACCTATGTATATTAGCCATAGTCTCACTTTGCCTACCTTTATCTCTAACTTTATCTGAATTATGTTTTTATTTTCATGAGTTTACAACAATTCCTAATTATCATAAGATTCCTTCTCTGCCTCCTGATAGTCATCCATGAAGAGTCTTCCTCATGGTGCCAACTACAGCTTCTGAGCAACAAACCCAGGCAAGTACAGGATCTAGTTCACTTGCCTCCACTCTCAAAAGTTACAGTCTGTACTGCCTATAGTCCCAGGGCTAAAACTACTGTCTATATTCTATATAATTTTTTCTAATATTTAAAGTTAGAGGACAATTTCAAAGTTCAGATATTAGATGAATAAATTCTGGGGTGGGTAGTTAATATGACATAGTGCAAACTCAAAATCTGCTGACAGCATGTATGTTTTAACTATTCTCACATACAAAAAAGAAAAACTGTGACAAGATGAATATACTACTAATTGATGCAATTCATCATGTTGCTAGATGAAAAACGTGCACAACTATCAGCTTCTCTGTGTAGAGTGGTGCACATGCAGAAGTCAGGAGTAAACAGTGGGTGTCTTCCTCAGTTATCCACCTTGATTTTCAAGACAATGTGGTGTGTCTCTGTACCTAGAACTTGTCTTTTTCACTAAACTGACTGACCAGAAAGCCCCAGAGACACACCTGTCCCTCCTTACTCCTCCCCCTAATGCTGGGAATTACATGAATTATGTGGCTGCTAGAAATCTAAATTCGGATCCTCATGATTGCCAGGAAGCATTTTATCCACTGATTCAACTTCCCAGCCCCTAAATATGTATAACTGCTATTGTTAATTGCACCTCAAAGACAGAACAAGGAGAAAGGTTAGAGTGAAAAAGTAACAACAAAAAATATTAAAACAATTGAAAAAATTCAATCCTAGATATTTCATCATGTCTTGAGCGTTAAGTCCTACATAATCTCTTTTTAAGACATAGGAAAAGAGAAATTAGGTACATTTGGCACATTATCTATAATCCCTGGACTCCAAAAGTAGACCTAGGGGTATCAAGAATTCAGGCCATCCTCTGCACAAAAAGGGATGTAGGGAAGCTCACAATACCCTCTCTGTCCAAGGAAACGTCATTCAGAGTAGTGTGTGTATGTGTTTGTGCTTTGTGTTGTGTCAGAGGGTTTGTGCTGTGCATGCCTGTGGAGGCCTAAGGGTGACTTCGAAAATCATCCTGGATTGCTCTACCTACTTTTTGCTCTACTATGCCTTCCAGGGCCAAAAGTGCAGGTTGCCATTTCTGCCTATTGTTTCTCGTGGGATCTGGGATTCAAACTCAGGTCCTTCTACTTACAAAAAAAGGCTTAATCCTAGCCATGTCTCCAGTCCCCAGAGCACTTTTTAAAAATTAGAGAATGAAAAAAAAATTCATTCTAGAATTATTAAAAAGCATACTTTTTGAACACTCTAATTATTTTTTAAATAATAAATTTGATTTTCATTACCATATCCTCACTTTAAGCAAGGATAAATTACATAAGTATACTGATTATAATGTGTCCTCTGTGAATAATGAAAAGATGTATCATAAAGAACAACCAAATATCTCTGAATTACTTCATGACATCAACATTCAACACTGATATTTTCCAAATTCATTATGCATTTCTCTTTGCTAGTATATAACTTCTGCACAGCACATGACCATTTTTATTTTATCAAGAAATTCATCACTTACACAGAAGAAGCTCTTAAGAGATTCCTATCAATTAGCTTCTCTGAGCCAAAACTTCTTAATCTATAAAATGAAAACAGGGCTGGAGAGATGGCTCAGGGATTAAGATTCTGTCTCACAAGCAGAAGGTGTAATGGTAATACACTTATTTAGCAGCATTAAGTTCTGGGTTTAATTCCCCAGCATCAGATAAAAAGAGAGAGGAGGGCTGGAGAGATACCTCAGGGGTTAAGCCTCTGCCTCAAAAGCAGGAAGTTCTGAGTTTGGATTCCAGGTTCCATATTAAAAAAAAACCCACCAGACAGAAACAGCATGTGGCCTGCACTTCTGGGCGGCACCTGGGAAATCCCAGAGCAAAGCAAACAGGAGGTAGAAGCAATCCAGATGATTCCTGAAGTTACCTTTGGGCCCCCCCAACACATAAACACACAAACACAAACATACATACATACATAATAATAAAAAGAGAGACAAAGAGGGAAAGGATAAAATCTAAGTTGATATGGTAGCATACATCCATAATCCCAGCATTGAAAAAGCAGGGTCATGAGTTTGAGGGCAGTCCGGGTTCCCAGAGATGCCCTACCTCAAAAAAAAAATCAAAGTAAAATACCTTGCTCCTTTGTCATCACATTGGAGTGATGACATTATTGCAGAAACACAATTTTTAAAAGAGAAAAATCAAGTGGAAGGAAGTTTTAAACCACCAACAGAGAACTATGCTTCTCCTACCATAAGAAGGAGATTCCCGCCCATCTTCTTTATCTGAGTCTTTATCTTTTCTTCTCCTGTGGTGATGTTTGTGTCCACGATGCCTGTGCCGTCGACGATTCTCTTTACTAAATGGTACATGAACACCAACATATACAGCCCGATGACTTATTAAAGTTTTGAAAAATATATTACTGGTTGTACAAAAGGAAATAGCATGATATTCAAAAGAGCACACCGCAGGGCACCTACCCCTCATGGAACTCCACATCTGGAGTCCATAAGTTCCATTCCTTCTCTCCTCTAATAAACTCTACCTTAATCCATTTTTTTAAAAAAGAAAAGTATACCACAATTAACTGTAATAGAAAACATGTAAATTCATAATAGCCATTGGTGACTTACTGCATAAAATACTACAGAATGTAACTGCACTAGCCACACCAATCACTAGTAAAAGGACTGGTTTGGTGAGAAGAACGACGTCCACACAGCATATTATATATGCATAAATTTTATTCCATATAAGCTTGGTGTAGTAGTATACATGTGTAATCCTAGAATCTAAGAGACTGAAGCCGAAAGATCAACAATAGAAGGCCAGGCTAGGCTCTAAATGACATCATACCTCAAGAAATAAGGTTTTTATTCTACCTATAGTCATGGCTAGCCCTAATTAATTAGTATTCAGCTTTAAGCCATGTGGTGATTCATAACATGTAATAATGATTTGTGATAGTTTTAGAGACTTTATTCTAAAATTTCTGAGGACTACATTAAATGATCTAAAAACCAACTAAAGAATAGTGATTATCAGAATGGATATTAAAAAGTTATTATTATGTACTTTTAGAATAGAAAAGGCTTTTACTGTTAAGTCTCTAAATGAAAGGGAATTTGAGGACATGGCTGATGGAACTGCATAAACGCCTGAGATGGAAAAACTTGATTTCTTCAAAGAGCTTAAACAAATATACAATTATGAAAAAACTAAGAGAGCTGCTTTTTGCCTTTCTATATAAATTTTTAAAGTAGTATGAGGAAATATGAATCTACTTACTAACATTCCTCACAACAAATTTCATAAGACGTACAGAAAATAAACATTTGAATAAAACTCTTAATCCTTAGATGAGATTTGCTATTGATATTCTTGATGGATGAAGCAAGGTCTTGCTAGGCAGGTACTGAATTTAAAATAATCCTGCTGCTGCACAAGTGAGGATGAAAGGATTGTACTACCATGTCTAGCTTCCTAGACAAATTTTAAAATTACCCTTGATTCTCATCCAGTACATGTGATCTTGATCTGTTGATTCATAATCTGCTGACTCTCTAAAATTTCATTATATTCACCAAAACAATACTCAGTAAATTTTGATATTACACACACAAAAGAAAAAGTTTATTGAAGCTCAAGTTCCCAGATTAAGAGGAAAAAGGGTGACACTGTTGTCTTGTCTCATATTAATGTCAGTAAGTACATGTGCTGGGCCTGGTGGCACTGACACAGATCTATAATCTCAGCATTTAGTGTCTCAAGCAGGATTTCAGGCTCAGTGTATCAGTTACTTTCTCATCGTGCTCCTGTTCAGTCTATGAGTAAGGAATGGCAGCAGGTACATGAGGCTTGCTCCCAGCTGAGCAGATCGCAAAGCAGAAAAAGGAACTTCAACTTTCTGCTGTCTTTATTTTTTTCTTCTCTCTTTTATTTAACACAATATCATCCCTCCTCAGTTAAACCTCTCATACCCAGGGGTATGTTCTGTAGGGGATGCCAAGGCCTAGCATCTGGAGGTGGAAGACATGGTACTGTCTGAAATGGGCAGTTGCCAGTGTGACTGCTCCCTCTCTGAGAGATGATTGACGCCTCCTGCTTATTCTTGCTCAATGATGGGCTCAGGCTGACTCATGACCTGACTCAGGACCAGTTGTGGGCCAAGGTATTTTTCTGTATGTTCCTCCCTTGACTGTTTTGCGACCACTGAGGAATATTATCTGCAGATCAAAAGAATAATAAGACTGCTACAAGATTGCAGACCCTGACCACAGCTTATAATTAACTGTACTTGGAAACAATGTGTGCTCCATAAATTCATTATGTGACACTTCTATTTTTCTTAGTTTCACAATGTATATCCTGTTCTCGCAATGTGTGCTTAACTAGTATCTGTAAAAATTAATTAGCTGTAGTGTTCCCTGGTTTGGGATAAATACTAGTGCTTGCTATGAATAAACTCTGCATAGAACACAATATCCTAGCTCCCTCTCACTTTGGCTGAATTCATTTCTACCACACTCACTCATGTTCTCATAGATGGTTTGAGACTGAGCCTTACCAGGGAAGCTAGGGTTGGTGCTAGACACAGACCCCAACATATTCCTTAGGTGATTCTAAAGCCAGTAAATTTGATAATGGTGATGAGTCATGAAACATCAGACCTGTTAACCAATTGCAGACCAGACTTCAGACAGAATCACTGCAAATTAATTTAAAAATTAATTATGCAATCTTTCTTTAGGAACTACAGAAATATTTCTTAAGTTAGATTGTGTAGATTAAACCAAGTACGTGAATTTCACATTATGTGAATTAAAAAAACTACAATGAAACTCAGTGATTTTACAATTTCATATTTGCAAAACTGTAACTAAAGAGTCGATTTCCCAATCCTATGCACTGGGATTATGTTTTGACTCCAGTTAGTACTAACAGTCTTGGTACATCAAGCCCATCAGAAAGGCTAGAAAAAAAACCCACTAGAACCCAAAGATTAGGAAGCAGTATCATTGTTTCATCTGCTTTTATTCTGCCTTTAGTGTTCTCTGTTATAATGTTAAGTGTACGAATTGTCCATTTTCTGTGTCGTAATGTATACTATATGTAGTTCTTATTTCTAGAATCTCTAGAAGCCAAACAGTGTGGCTCATGCCTATAATCTCACTAGCTGGGAGGCAGAGACTGTTGTCCCAAGTTCCAGACCAGCCACAACCAGCCAGTTCAAGACTCTGTCTTGAACAAATAAATTAATTTATTGTTAAATTTTAAAATTTATTTTTAAAAGTTAGTTTGAAAAAAAATCTCTAGATATAAATGCATAGGGCTCATTATCTCTTTTTATCTCCTTTTTCTTTATTTTAAATGATTTATTCATTCATTTAGTGTGTGCATGTGTGTGTATCAGAGGGTACATGTGTCCCTGTGGAAGACCAAGGGTGACTTCGGGTATCATCTTGGATTGCTTCTACTTCCTTCTTGCTTCTTCACCTACCCACCAGGACTGGAAGTACTGGCCGTCACCATTTCTGCCTGGCATTTTTACATGGGACCTGGCAGCCAAACTCAGGACCTTCTGCTTGCAAGGTTGAGTCTTAACCCCTGAGCCATCTCTCCAGCCCTCATTTTCTTCTTAACAACATCAGATTAATAACTTAATAAATAGCCTCAAATTTATTATAAAAAACTCTAAAGTGTCTATGGAAAATTTGCCAGACATCAACCTAGCAAAATGTTCCATATCAATATCTTCAATAATATGCTGATGATATCACATCCATATGTGATGCACAAAGATGGACAGTTACCTCTGTAGTACATGTTCAATAATTACAATCTCCACATGCTGATATTGGACAGATCTGTAAACTGAGTACCATTGTGCAAAGCACCTACCTACTTCTTCCTCGATTCATAGTCATGAGAGACACAATGAGAAATTCATATATATCAGAGGATACTAGACAAAGAAAAACTAAGACACTACTAGATCTTGAACTGAGTCAAGTGAAACTTTGGAACAGAAAAGGCAATTAGTAGAAAAACTGGTGAATTCCAAATAAAATCTGTGGCTTTTTAAAAATGTATTATTATTATTATTATTTATTCAACTGTGCGCATGTGCATGTGTGTGTGTGTGTGTGTGTGTGTGTGTGTGTGTGTGTGTGTGTGCGTGTGTGTGTCTGTGTATGTGTAGAACCACGGACGAATTCGTGAACCACCATGGACGCCTCCACCTCCTTCTGCCCCAAGATTCACAGGCTCCGCCCTACCAGGACCAGAAGCACATTAAATACATGAAAATATAATCGCTTCATAATGAACCTCCAGGACCAGAGATAAAAGATAATCCAGGGTGAGAGGAACACTTTCTTATGTGTCAAAGTAGGATGTTTTCATTGTGGTTTTTGCCCCTAAATCCTGAAGTTAAAGGAAAACAACTATACAACAATGGTATATGGTTATCTAAAACTGTCCAAAGTAGTAGATTAAATGTAGTAGTTTAAAAAGTCAGTAAAAGAGCTATGAGATTCCTGAAAAGGAAATGCCAAAATTATAACCTCAAGGGAAATTATGCCTTTTGATGTGAAAACCCACTTTTGTAACTCTAAGTTTCATGTGTTGTCCTCTCTGGTTCAAGAGAAAAAATATTTTTATAAACACGCTATGAAATAATCCATGAGCCCCGAATCTTACAAATTTTTCCTTTTTGTATTTTCAGCTTGGATAATTACTGCACAGGCCCTTGGATTGTTGTCATAGCAGTTTAACACATCCCAGCATATTCTGGTGTCAAGGTTTTGATTGCAATTTCTTCTTAGTGGACATTTACAACATGGAATACATTACTGAGGTTGACTTAGTGTAATCAGTTACTGACATGACATTATGAAAATGTGTGAAATTTTACCTCATTTACAAAATGTATGATTTTTTAATTTTCAACCTTTATAGAATAAACATCAAAAATTAGGCAATACCTGTATACTTGTACAAAAAAAGAGATTATGACTGGGGGAAAATTTTACAGTATGAAAATGTTAAAACTGTTTTAACAGTATTACTTTCAAATAAGATTGAAAATTTGATGGGCGGTCATCCTTGTGGTTTACAAGTAATTTAAATGGATTAAGCAAAGGAAATTGCTTTGGGGTTTTTAATATGTACTTCTGAATGCAAACAAACATCTCATTTAGGATCATTGTAGTTAACTTAAAGTGAAGAAAGATTTATACCTCTGTACCTGTGGATAGATTCAGTATCCTGCTTTGATACTAACTTTGAAAGTTATTTGACTTCTGATGTCTTAATAAAATGGCCATATGTTAAATCATTTAAATGTATTGATTTTGTCACAGAAACATTTATAAACTATATCTTTCCACTTAAAAAAAAAACCACATGGGGTTGAAGAAAGGCTCAGGGGTTAGGACTTTGCCTCATAAGCAGAAGGTCCTGAGTTCTGATCCCAAGTGCCATATAAAAAAGCCAGGCAGAAATGGCAGTGGTCTGTACTTCTGACTCTGGTGAGGAGAGCTGGGAATCCCAGAGAGAAGCATAAAGGAGGTAGAAGCAATCCAAGAGGATTCCTGGAGTCACACTTGGTTGTCCACAGGGACACACGGTGGTTTTCTCTTTCCCCTACAAACATGCAAAAATAAATATTACAATGTAAATGTACGTTTTTAATTATTTAAAATAACTACATGGGCTACTTCTAAAGGAATTAAATTATAGCTTTTAGCTCCTTTCTCAACTCCTAACATCTCTGAAAGAACATTATAATCCCCACCATCTACATGTTATGAACTTATTACGCATGATTCTGTGCAATAAATAGTAACAATTCTGCTTCTCAAGTCTGGTGTGGGTTCAAGTAGAACCAGATAAAGTTTGCTCTGGATGACTGCCCAGCACAGGCAGCTATGCCAGGAAAGGTTTTGGCTCAATTCTTAGAAGTGCTGGCCTGCTTTTTCCCCAATACATACACAATAAGTTTATATAGTGTTCACTTTCTAAACTCAAAGCCCCCCCAAAAAAAGCCCCAAATTCTCATGATCTAAACCTAAAACCAAAAACTGAGCAGATTTGCTTAAATGTTCAAGGAACTCCTTGCTACCCGAAGAACTCTTTGACTCATAAAATTCAGTACCAAGGCATAGTATTTATATAAAAGAAAATACATTTTTTCTGCCATTCAAAGTTACTTTCTAAGTATGACTCAAATAGAAGAATCAAATAGATTTGGATATGACAGAATGACTGATGCTCTACTTAGACAAGTTAAATGATTAAGATTCCACATTTACAGGTGTGGAAGCAGACTGACTAGATCATGAAGATCGTCTTCAGAGTAGCTAAAAAAGAAGACGAGAGCTTACCAATTAATCAAAGTTCTCCCTATTTCCTTGGAAAGATCAAAGTAGTAAATAAAGCCTAACATCAAAAAAGTTCAAGAAGAAGTAACTAAATCACCATCAGTAAATAATTCTCTCTAAAATCTGCAGCTATCCTTTAATGACTGCATGTTTAGTTCCCAAGCATGCAAAAGACAAGCTCTCTTTTCTAAACACAGGAGGCAGAAGTTATATCCTGAGAAGACAGCCCTACAGCATACCTTTCACATTGAAGGCATTAACTGCTACTATCCCAAACTTTCATTTAGTCTGCACAACTGCCAGTCTAAGTTTAAGGCGAATAAACTCTCTCCTCAAAAAATGAAGTTACCTGCATGTTCAGACATAGTATACTAACATTAATCAGTTTACACTCAAAACATACCTGAGTTATCAATCTACTGTTTTACAGTTACACTTACTGCTACATTCATTATATTTAGGTAAAATATACATACCCTTTGATCACTAAACATTTATCAAAGAAAATTATTCCCACCTGTGCTAACAGCAGACTTTACGGAGGATATCCAGGATACCTCTCCCATCCACCCCTCCAGCTCCTACTAGAGACCACATCTGTGGAGTTCAGAATAATTTTTCAGCTTTTCTGTAAGCCTCCATTCACACTCCCACATTTCTAAATAAAAATTGAAAAAGGGTCAATTGTAAGACAGTGACCTCAAAATAAAAAATACTATAAAACAGTATGAAAAAAAAAAAAAGGACCTAAAGGCTGGAGATGTAACTCAGCAGTGGAATGCTTGCCTAATTTGCACAAGGCTCTGGGTTTGATGGCTAGCAGCGCAAAAGAGAAAAAGGAGGTGATGATTTAAAAAATTAGAGTAAGCTGGGTATAATGGAAAACACCAGCAGTCTAACAATTGTGAGGAGGAAACGAGAAGATAGGAGTTCTTGGAAACAAAATGACACAAAGTGAGTTCAAGGATACCTCGGGGGAGAGAGACAGAGAGAAGTAAATCTAATGGCGCTATCAAAAAACATCTCAAAGATGTATTTTATTTAATGAAAAAGCAAGTTACAGAAAATTTTTTTTAAAAAATGCAACTAAATCTGCTTTATTTCCAAGTGTTTATTTATATTCAGCAAAAAAACAAAGGGAAAAGCCTGAAGGGATAGGCATCAAAACATTAATTGCTCAGAAAAATGTAACTCAAGGAAAACTAAGTTCAAATATTATCTAACTGCTAATTATAATTTACAATTACGTCTCCATGAGTAACTAGACTAAAAAGTTATTAGAAAAGGAGAAGGCAGAGGTCATTGACAATAGGAGTCATTTTAGGCCATAGTTTGGGGATGGGGACGATAACTTAAAGTATGAAGAACTAACTGCCCTGACCACTGGGGAAGGGGGAGCTTCCACAGAAAAGCCCACAGCCAACTAAAGAGAGCTCTAACCTTTATGGCCTTTCCAGTATAGCAGGAAGTTTTGCATACTGTGGCACAAGTATGTGCCTGGGATCAGGTTGACACTGGACTGGGCAGCAGGAGGAGGAACAAGGTCTTTTCTGTGAGATGCAGCTACAGGGGCTTTTATGTAACGAAAGTTGTATTTGTCTTTTTTTTTTTTTTTTTTTTTTTGGCAGTAATAGGGACAGAGTCTAGGACTCTCTATATAAGCTCTACTACTGAGCTATTTCCACCACTAACTCCCTCACCCCCACCCTCAATGAAGTTTGCAGGGGGGTGAAACAGGATCTAACTCTTAATCCAAACTGGCTTCAAACTCATGGTATCCTCCAAAAGCACCTCAACCTCCCAACTGTAGGTTGAGTCACTGCACCTAGCTTCAAATTAAAACTTATGAAGTGCAGGAGATGTGAGATGGCACGTGCATGCAAGTCCGATGACCTGGTTCCATCCTGTAGCCTGTAGGAGAGCCAACTTGCAACACTTGTCCTCTGCTCTCCACAGGCTCCCCTAAGAGGCTGTGTTCTGCTCCGCTCATTCTCTCTTCCCCTCTCTCCCCTACATTTATTTAATTCTAAAAAACAGCAGAGTGCTTGGCTAGTATTCACCAAGCTCTGGGTTCAACCTCACACCACGACATAAACCAGGCATGGTAGCACATAACATTTGAGAGGTAGAGGCAGAACAATCAGAAATTCAAAGTCATCTTCAGCTATGCATCAAACTCAAGGCCGGCCTTGTTACATGGGACCCTGTCTTAAATTAAGAAAACTTACAGCACTGACCAAAGGGCAGCAAAGCACCAAATGCATTTCCTCCTTCCCTTAAAGAAAAAAAATGTGATGACTAATAAAGGTAGTATCTGCTACAATTGTCAATGCTACATGGGCCACATAAATTGACAATCTGGATATATGGAAAGAAACATCAAAGCAAACAGAGTACATGTGGCTGCAGATTGACACAAAAGTGCTAAAATTTGATAGAAACAACACTTCTTTAAAACATGTGAATTTAAAACATGTTTAGTTAGCATCTAAAAAGGCTTTTTTTGACACTTATTTCTGAGAACAAGTGGAAAACTAAAAACCATAATGAGCAACACTGACAATAAATTTTTCCTAACAACTCAGCTTGGTCACAAGATCTTCACTTACAAAGTCTTCCAAGAAACAAACTTAAGCCATGGCACAAGAAACACTCGAAACGATAAAGGAATAAAAAAGCATCCCAATTATATCAATAGTTTGGACTTGTTCTAATCTTAAGGAAAATATTCAGCTCCGGTGTTAATTTTTGTTTTATAAAGTAACTAACTACCTGTACTGTAATATAAAGGATAACATTAATTGCCTGGTTTTTCTGGTGCATTAGCGTGTGATGTGTGTGTGTGTGTGTGTGTGTGTGTGTGTGTGTGTATCACAGAGCATTGTGCATGTCTGTGGAGGCCCAAAGGTGACTTCAGGAATCATCCTGAATTGTTTCTACCTCCTCTTTGCTTAACTCTGGAATTTCCCACGCTCCTCATGAGGGACAGAAGTACACACTGCTGCCATGGGATCTGAATTCAGAACCCTCTGCTTGTGAGACACAGGCTTGATCCCTGAGACATTTTCCCGATCCTTTTCTACAGAATGTTGAAAGCAATTCCTATGGATCAAGAGTCAATCCTACATGCTGATGATACATCTTGGGTTCTGTTCTTCTAAGATTGTCTTGTTATTGTCTTGAAACGGAGCCAGCACAGGCTGGCTGCTGAACCACTATGCATCTCAGGCACTCTTTGGCTCAGCCTCCTGAGTGCCAGGACACAGGCATGAACTACCACACCAAGCTTATTCTCCCATGTGTTTGGTTTTTTTAGTGCTATGACTTTGTGCTGAAATCTCAATTTCAACTAAAGGCAATTTAAATACAAACAAAATGTTTCAAAGGGCAATGAAACAGAAAACATGAAGAAATAGGTAAAATAAAAACAAGATACCTCAGATGTAATAAAAAAAAAAAGTGTCAAGTAAAGCCTCCACTACAATGAGGATTCAAATTAGTGAGGCAAGATAAGTTTGTCAGATACCTCCATTACAGTTCTATGTGAAATTTCAAATCATAAATACTTATTACACTATTTGTGAAGAGATGCACAAACTCCAAAATTTAATCAACATCACACACACCAAGATAAATATAGGAAAAAAGAAAGAAAAAGATAAATATAACAATACTATCATGGTCTGAAATGTGCCCCCCCCCGCCAGTCTCATGAGTTTGGGAAGATCATGGCACCTTTGGTACATGGAGCCTTGCTGAAAGAAGGCAGCCACAAGGGGTGGGCCTTAAGGTGGATTAGTCCCACCCTACTTCTGGGAATGTTCTACTCTTGCAGCAGGCAGTCTAGCACCTCTCAGCCTCCCAGATGGGTGTGACATAGCCTGTCTCCACCTTCTGCCTCCAGCCATGCCACTCTCATTAAAGACTATATCTCTCCTTCTGAAACCTGAGGCAAGCAGATGGCCAACTAGGATACATCACATGTTCCATGACACCTTATACTACAAAAAAAGGAAACATGATGCTGGTATATACTTCTAAGATATTAAAAGAAAAACAAGGGGGGAAGGGCAGAGACAACATGATTGGAAAAATTTCAAGACCGTCTACTCTACACAGTGAGATCCAGGTTGGCCAGGGTTGCATCACAGAACCTTCAAAAAAGATCACTTTTATAACTCCTTTATAATTCCTTCTTTAACTTCATTATAGGAAACATACATTTTGTGTAAAGTGAGATTTCAGAAGATCCACAAAGATTGAGAGAAAGCTTCTCAAATTCCACAGACCAGGTATGGGAGCTCATAACTAATCCCCAATCTTGGGACACAAAGGATTGAGAGTTCAAAACCACATAAACTAGTGTGAGACCATTTATAGAAAGAGAAAAAAAAAAGAGGAGGAAAAAGGATTAAATCTGTTTTCCTTATAAAAACTCGGGACTAAGAAACATTCATTTATCAAATATTGCATGCATTACATGAAAAAAAGGAAACATCACAATTAAATAACTTAACTGCATCTTAAAGCTTTAGACAGCTAGAGGAATCCAATCCCAAAAGCAGAAGAGATGAGATTAGCAAAATAAGGGGAGAAATATCTGAAATCGAGATAAGGAAAATGATAGAGAATCAACCATTCAAAAAGCTGGTTCTTTGAAAAAAATCAATAAGATTGATACACCCCTAGCTAAATTAAACAAAAGCAAGAGAGAGAAAAACCAAATTAACAAAATTAGAAATGAACATGGAGTTATCACTACTGATACCCAAGAAATCCAGAAATTATAACATCATATTTCAAAACTTATACTCTGTGAAATTTGACAACACAAAAGAAATGGATGAATTCCTAAGTAAGCACAACTTACCTAAATTGAATCAGGAAGTTTTGAATTATTTAAATAGTTCTATAATATATGAGGAAATCGATGAAGTAATCTTGAATCTTCCCACCAAAAAATGTCCTGGACCACATGGATTCAGCACGGAATTCTCAGAGATATTTAAGGAACTAATAACACCAATACTCCTTAAACTCTTCTATCAAATAGCAAAGGAAGGAACACCAAATTTTTTTATGAAGCTAATATTGTCTTAATCCCAAAACCTAATAAAAATACACCTAAAAAAGAAAACAATAGGCCAATCTCTTTGATGAACACAGATGCAAAGATTCTCAACAAAGTTTTAGCAAATCGGATTCAAAAACGTATCAAAAAAAATCATTCACAGGAATCAAGTAGGCTTTATCCCAGGCACACAAAGTTGGTTCAACATATGCAAATCAATAAATGTAATTCACCATATAAACCAGTCCAAAATCCAAAACCACATGATACTCTCACTAAATGCAGAAAAAGCTTTTGACAAGATCCAACAGCCCTTTATGATCAAAACCCTAGAAAAGGTTAGAATGGAAGGAACCTTTATCAATATAAAAAAGCGGTATACAACAAGCCTACAGCAAGGATTATACTCATTGTGGAAAAACTTGAAGCATTCCCGCTTCGATCAGGAACTAGACAAGGCTGTCCACTCTCACCACTTCTATTCAATATTGTACTTGAAATCTTAGCTGAAGCCATAAGACAAGAAAGGGAGATAAAAGGGATTCAAATCGCCAAGGAAGAAGTCAAGTTATCTCTATTTGCAGATGACATGATCTTATACCACAGTGATCCCAAAAACTCCACCAGGAAACTCCTGGAACTAATACAGAAGTTCAGCAGGGTGGCAGGATACAAAATAAATGTACAAAAATCAGTGACCTTCCTATATGCCCAGAATGAAAGAAGTGAAAAAGCCCTGAGAGAAACAATCCCATTTACTATAGCCCCTAAAAAAATGAAATACCTTGCATAAACTTTACCAAGGAAGTAAGAGACCTTTACAGTGAAAACTTTAAAACCCTAAAGAAAGAAATTGCAGAAGACACCAGAAGGTGGAAAGACCTCCCATGTTCCTGGATTGGCAGAATCAACATCATAAAAATGACCATCCTACCAAAGGCAATATACAGATTCAATGCTATACCAATCAAAATCCCAAAGCAATTCTTTAAAGAGGTTGATCAAACAAACAATCTCGAAATTCATATAGAAGCACAAAAGACCCAGGATAGCAAAGACAATCCTGAGTAACAAAAACACTGCTGGAAGTATCACCATACCAAACCTTAGTCTATACTACAAATCCATAGTTATAAAAACAGCCTGGTACTGGCTCCAAAATAGACACACAGATCAATGGATAAGGGTTGAAGACCCAGATATAAGCCCACACAATTACAGCCATTTGATCTTTGACAAAGGGGCCCAAAAGATCCAATGGAAAAAGAACATCTTCAGCAAATGCTGCTTGGCAAAACTGGATGTCCACATGCAGAAGATTAAAACTCGACCCATATTTATCACCATGCACAAGACTTAATTCCAAATGGATCAAGGACCTCAATATAAGGCCAGAGACTACAAAAACCTTGGTTGAAAGAGTAGGGAACTCCCTCGAGTGGATTGGACTAGGCCAACAGTTTCTAATCAGAAATCCAATAGCATAGTCAATACAACCAAAACTCAACAGATAGATCTTATGAAATCAAAAAGCTTCTGTTCAGATAAAGAGATTGTAACTCGAGCACAAAGGCAACCCACAGAACAGGAGAAATCTTCACCAACCACATATCTGATAGAGCTCTATTATCCAGAGTGCACAGAGAACTTAGAAAACTTACAAAACAAATGTCCCAATTAAAAAATGGGCCTTTGGGGGAGGGAGGGAACTGGTAAAAAATTTTAAAATGTAATTAAATTTTTAATAAAAAAAAAGGAAAAAAAAAGAACTGAAATAGTGTAAACATTCTTTTTAGAGCATTTGTCATTATAAGGTAACATACGAATCTGATACAATAAAACTTTTCCAGAAAAAAAAAAAAAAATGGGCCTTGGGGTTCAGGGAAAGGCCACTGGGTCCTTGTACGTCATCGGAGAGGAGGGCCCAGAGGAAAATCAGACATGCACAAGAAAGGACTCTCTGGGAATTGGGGCGGGAGGCACTGGGGGATGGGGAGGGAGAGGGGTGGGGAGGGTGAGCAGGAAGTACGGGGAGAGGAAGAGGAAGGGAGGGAACTGGTGTACCTAATAAGTTTGTATGAGCTGAAATTAAAAAAAAAAAATGGGCCTTGGAACTTAAAAGAAACTTTACCAGGGAAGAAATGGAAATGTCTAACAAATATCTTTAGAAATGCTCTGCATCCTTAGCCGTCAGGGAAATGCAAATCAAAACCTCCCTGAGATATCATCTCACCCTGTCAGGATGACAAAAATCCACAATACAAACAACAACAAATGCTGGAGAGGATGTGGAGAGAGGGGAACTCTCCTACATTGCTGGTGGGAATGTAGGCTTATACAACCACTCTGGCGAGCAGTCTGGCAATTCTTAAAGAAGTTAAAGATTGAAATGCCATATGACCCTGCTATTTCACTTTTGGGAATAATCCCCCATACAGCAAAAACTCACTTCGATAGCACAAGCATGACCATGTTCATAGCAGCACTGTTACAATAGGAAAGTCATGGAACCAACCCAAATGCCCAACAGTTGGATGAGTGGATAAGGAAAATGTGGTACATTATACAATGGAATACTACTCAGCCATCAAAATGATGACAATAAAAATTGCCGGGAAATGGATGGAATTAGAAAAAATTATATTAAGTGAAAATTAAGTGCCGTATGTACTCCCTAATAGGCGTCCTAGTACCAAACCCACTTAGTGACATACTCAAAGACAAATCTCTGTAATACCTACAGTAATTGCAAAGATTATAAGCAGGGAGGGAAGGGAAGGAGGGCCCCACCAGAAACAGGAGAGAGGGGATCATGCTACAGCAGAGAAAATAGGCCACCATCAAGTACTGCAAGTAAGTAATGAGACATCTGGTTAAGCTCACAGACTTTCCTTCCTGGTCACTTGCATCTTTATGGGGTATGAGCTCATCAGAAAGGGAAGGCATAGAGTCTGGCAGATAGAAGGTAACCATCTTGCAAATGGGAGACTGGCCCCCCTCACAGCAGTCTCCTATTCTTATTCCATCTACCTTCAATCTCTTTTAATGACTCTATTTTAACAGAGAAATATAAATGGGCTTGCTTTTCCAGTTCATTTATTTCTATTTTTAATACAAAAAAAAGAAAGGGTATACTAGTCATCATGTGAGTTTTTGATCCACTAAACTATAGCTCAAGGTCACTTGCAGCACAATTCAAGGAGCTACTTAACCATATCTCCAGTTGAAATCACTCGTTCAACACTGCATTCCCAGGATCAAGCTATATTTTTGGTCCCTCACACATCCTCCATTCTTATATGCTGAATGTCTAAAGAATCTCAAAGGATGAGACACTGGTAAAAATTTATATTGAATTCACTTAATGGCTCTTTCTAGCACAGATGATACTTTATATTATTAAGCCTAGAACTAGCATGGCGAAAAATAAAAATCTATTCATCAACAGGAATCTCAGGTAAATATATCAAACAAACCTATTTTTACTAGAAAATATTTTAACTACATTCATGTTGTATGAAAAAAAATCTACAGAGTCCCACCTTACAAGATATAATGTAACAGCTCAAAAGTTACATTGCAACTATTAAATTATTCAGTGTCCAACACTTTAGTTTCACAGCATATTTAGCAATTAAGATAATGTAATTTTCCTAATATCTTGGCCAAATAATTTTAAAATCTCGCTTGAATAGTGTTAGCTTTCCAAAGAACTAATTTTATAGAAGAGTAAAGACTATGCAAACATTTCCAGCTCCAGCTTTCCACAGGATTCACTATTTAGCAGCCAAGGACACAGACATTATTCTAAGCCAATGCTGATTTCTACCTGACATTTCTGCAAGCTTCACTATTAATCTTAAAAAGATTCAAATTTGTAGTAAATACAGTGTCTCAGCAATGTATATACAGTTAACTTCCTCTCCAGATGAAATTTTTCCAGTAATAAAAAAAATCCTCGTTTTTGAAAATGAAACGCAATGAATCCCTTGAAGAGTCCAAGGACAGCGAATACATATCCGAATTAGGTCACAGAGCTTTACAAAGATGAGCTCTCTAAATTACTTTAATGGTACAGCCAATCACTGTCTTCTAAGTTACTTAATCTTCCAAGCTGATAATCACAACTCAGAAAAGGTCACACATTACCAATCTGGAATTTAACCAGCGCATTCAGAAGTACTGAAAGAAAACCTGGCACATCTACAACCGCAGAATTTGGCAGATGGATATATAAGAGGATAGGGAGTTCAAGGCCAGTCAGGAAGGGTTACAAGAGACCTTGTCTTTAAAAAAGGGGGGGGGAGGAAGGAAGGTAGGAAGGGAAGTACTGAAAGTATACACTAGCCAGTTTAAAGGAAACCTTTCTAGAACATCAGTACAAAGAACATATTCAAAGTATTATATGAATAGATGTATGTACTCAACAAACTGGTGGGCTCTATCTACCTTTCTAGTTGATTTCAACAAATAACCAAAACTGTTTTCACTTGAGATCTTTTGTTGGAACCGAGGTTCCCTTTGGGCCCCTTACCCAGACCCCCGAAGGAGACACGAGAACCACTAGGTTGCTGCAAAGGCAAGAGGCAAGCTTTATTAATCTAGCGCGCTAGGACCGTCTCCCTGCTCAGGCAAAGGAGAGCGGCCCCAACTGGATTTGGGGCAAGGTTTTTATAGGAAAGCAACTGCCTTGAGCAAGTACATTCTGCAAATATTTCCACTACACACAAGGAAGTTGAGTCAGTTCACAGATGTTCTGGCCGATAACCTCGCCCTGGGCAGTTCCCAGCATGCCCAGGGGGAGAGGTCCAAAGGGTGAGGCAGGCAGGCTCTGGTCAGCACGTCCGCAATGAGTTGGCGCCGGCGGGAGATTTGAATTTTGCGCCGGCGGGAACTTGGGCTTCACAGCGGGAACCTGGGTTCCACATTCCCCCCTTTTTCTTTTCTGGGTCATTTTGAATCTTAAAAATGTGGTTAGAGGGGAGACAGGGGAGGCCGAGCCAACCACATGGGAACTGGGGCGACGACCGCTCTAACTACTTCCTGCTGGAAAGGGTCGGTGTCGTGGGGTTGTGGTTGCTTGGCTCCTCGTCTCTGAAAGGGAACAGGACATTGTTTATAGTAAGGATTCCTTTTCCTCCACTCTAGCTTGTTCATATGCATATTGTTGTCTTAACATCATAATTTGGACAGCGTTTAGCCTGTCCTTGACAAAGGCAAGAAGTCTATTAATGAGGCAGGGTCCAAGAGTCAGTATAATTATTAGTATCAAGAGGGGGCCAGCTATAGCCGATAACAATGTTGTGAGCCAAGGGGAGCTATTAAACCAAGTCTCAAACCATCCCTGTGGCTGTTCTAGTTGTCTTTGCCGCTTTTCTAAATTTTCTCTGACTTTAGCTAAGGAATTTCTTACAACACCAGAGTTATTTATATAGTAACAGCATTCCTCACCTAAGGCGGCAAGTCCTCCTTGTTGTAGGAGTAGTAAATCTAGGCCCCTCCGGTTCTGTAATGCTACTTCTGCCAGTGAGTCAAGGGAGGCTTCTAATCGTCCTAAAGATTGTTCTAAGTATTGTATGTCCCAGTTAATAGCGCTGTGTAAAGCTTGTATCTGGGTTGTCTGTGTCCCTAGTGCTGCAGCCCCCATGCCAGCCCCTGCCAGTCCTAGGAGGGCTGCCACGGTTACTGCTACAAGTACTTCTCTTTTCGGCCTATAGATTCTATCTATAGAACGTTGGTACTGAGTTAAAAATTCTGAGTTTGTATGATAGATTATTCTAGGCATCACGAGCACTGGGACACAGGTGTCCTTTGTTGTATGCACGACTGTCCCAGACACACAGGCGGTTAGGCCCGTTTTATTACAAGCCCACCATGCTCCCGGTATCACTGGGGGGTAATATTGTCCTTGAGTGGCTTGTGTGGTCAGGCTACAATGACCAATAGTCTTGTTAATGTTAGTATCCCCTATGCAGTACCCTATTCCGGTTACGGGGAGAGTGAATTTAGGTTTGGTGGAGTTCCAGGCACAGGCTGTAACTTTAGGATTTGTAGGAGAGAGCATTTGTTCGGGATTTATTACATGAGCTTCGTAGTAAGGAGGGGCTGCATCATAGCAAAGCCAACAATCCCGGGTTAAATTAGGCTGGCTAGCGTTTAAGATGAGAAAAACAGTCTGTAACATAGAATAGAGTCCTTCGACTCCATTTTCAGGTCCAGAGGGCGGACCTGAGACCCTAGAAGGCCTTTCAGTCATTCTGTTACCTGCTTGGGAGTTAGTGGGCATTGGCACATTGGGGGTTGGGGCTTGGGTCTTACCTTTGATGGCGTTCTTAAGTACCTGGTTGATTCGGAGATGGGCTTTCTTATTAGCGTCTCTAGATGTCAGGTGATCCCTAAGTACCTGGTTGGTGACCACACGTAGGACGTTGGCAGTCTAACCTGTTTCCTTATCTGTACGAACCCCCGGTCTCGTCCTGCCTCATTGTACCTAAAGCCCCATTGTTTCCCTGAGAGCCATTTTACCTGGCTCCCGTATAGTGATGTTAAGTTGTTCGCAATATGATCCGGGGCGTGGCTGCCCCTTCCATAAGGTGCAGCCCTTGGGATACGAGAGTAACGGAGATGAACCTGTCATTTCCTCCATCAGGCTTCCCATTTCCCACAGTCTCACAGCCCCAATAGGCGCAATAGTGATACCCAGGCTGTTTACAATATCCCTCTGCATCCTCAGGGCAGCCATACCAAGGTATCGCATTCAAACAGGGTGATGGGCACCAGAGCACACATAGAGGTGATGAACGTCACCGGTTGATCTCCATGGCTCGAGATCTCTTTGATGACTTGTAGCTGGTTTCCGGTCACTCGACTTAGTGTCCATTTAAACGGCTGATGAGCGCTGCTCTGTTCAGCTGTTAATTGGACTGGTTTCAGTAGGGTTAGTACCAGTGCGACGGATGCGAAGCTTAAGGGGGTTGTTAGTCTTTTCCACTGTCCAAGCATCATGTTTAGGTAATTGTGGTGGCGCTCTCTTGACATGAGAGATGTGCACCCAGGCAGCAATACCGTCAACCTTTACCGCAGTGGGGGTGGTCAGCAGTACGGTGTAGGGTCCTTTCCAGCGGGGCTCTAAGGTGTGGGTCTGGTGTCGTCGGACATAGACGAAGTCTCCGGGGTGGAACCGATGCCTCTCCTGTCCAGGTTCCCCTGGTTGATAGGTGGCTGACACTTGGGTCCAGAGATCGTCCTGTACTGCTTGGATCCCTTTAAGCCTGGTAATCAGAGTCATATCATTAGTGGGGAGCCCTGTTCTTTTTATCTGTGTTATGGGGGCCGGGGATCCATAGAGGAGTTCGAAGGGGGTAAGTCCCAACAGTTTGGAAGGGGTGTTCCTGGCCCGGAACAGGGCCAGTGGTAGGAGCGTCACCCAGTCTGATCCGCCAGTCCCAGACAATTTGGTTAAGGTCTCTTTTGGAGTTCTATTCATTCTTTCTACCTGTCCTGAGCTCTGGGGTCTATAAGCACAATGAAGTTTCCAATCAGTCCCCAGGAACCTGGCTATTCCCTGACTTACCTGAGCAACGAAGGCTGGGCCATTATCCGACCCGATTACCTTGGGTACGCCAAACCGAGGGAAGATGTCTTCTAGGATCTTCTTGACTACGACCGTAGCGGTTTCATTTTTGGTTGGATAAGCTTCTACCCATCCTGAAAAGGTGTCTATAAAGACTAATAGATATCTATATCCATATTTGGCAGGTATCATTTCAGTAAAATCTATTTCCCAATAGGTCCCTGGCCGGTCCCCTCTGAGTCGTTGTCCTAATTTTCCTCCTGTGGGCTGAGAGTTTACCAATCCACAGGGTTTACATGCTGTAATAATTTCATCAATGAGGTGGGACATCCTAGGGATCATGAATTCAGTATCTTTGATAATATCCCTTATTTTGGCTCCCCCTAAATGAGTCCATTGATGCATCTGCTGAATTAATTCCCTCGCGTCCTTTCGGGGCAGAATTATCAGTCCAGTAGGGGTCCTCCAAGCTCCTAGTTCTTTATCGAAGGACTTGTCAAGTTTCTCCATTAATTTTAAGTCCTCTGGTGAGTACTCATAGGTAGGCCTTTGTTCTTCTAGTATTAGCATAGGAGTCATTTGTAAAGCTGCTTTTCTTGCCTCTTGGTCTGCCTTTACCTATAGCTATCTTATTGCTGTTTTCTGATGCCCCGGGCAATGGATGATACTCACTTTTGCAGGCAGGTGGAGTGCCTCTAGAAGGTCTAGGATCTCATCTTTGTTCTTGATTTCCTTGCCTTCAGAGGTCAGCAACCCTCGCTGCTGATAGATGGCTCCATGGACATGTGCCGTTGCGAAGGCATAACGGCTGTCCGTGTAGATGTTAATGCGTCGCCCTTTGCTCATTCAAGAGCTTTGGTCAAGGCTATCAGTTCGGCCTTCTGGGCTGACGTACCAGCAGGCAATGGCGAGGCCCAGATGACCTTAGTCCCATCCACAACAGCTGCTCCAGCTCTCCTTTCTCCATAGTCTAGGAAACTGCTACCATCAGTGTACCAGGTCATCTCAGCATCAGACAAGGGCTGATCAGTCAAGTCCTTCCGCCACCCGTGTGCTTCAGCAAGGACTTGCAAGCAGTCATGGACCGGGGGGTCCAACTGGCTCAGGCAATAGAGTAGCGGGATTTAAGCCAAGGGCCGGTTGGAAGGTTATTCTATCATTATTTAGTAGCAAGGCTTGGTAGTGAGTCACCCGGGCATTGCTCAACCATCGGTCTGGAGGTTGTCTGATTACACTCTCTAGGGCATGGGGCGCGGCTATAGTCAGATTTTGTCCCATGGTTAGCTTATCAGCATCTTTTACTAGGGCGGCTGTGGCTGCTATTATGCGTAGGCATGCTGGCCATCCGGCCGCGACTGGATCAAGTCTTTTCGACAAGTATGCCACTGGTCTCTTCCAAGGCCCCAATTTTTGGGTCAATACCCCTTTTGCCATACCCCTGTTCTCTGCCACATATAGATGAAAGGGCTTTGTTATATCAGGCAAGCCTAGGGCTGGTGCTGACATTAGAGCCCTTTTTATATTGTCAAACGCCTGTTGCTCTTTTTCAGTCCAGGTAAACGGCTCCTTGTTTTTAGTCAGAGTGTATAATGGAGCTGCCAATTCTGCAAAGCCCGGTATCCAGAGCCGGCAAAATCCTGCAGTTCCTAAGAATTCTCTCATCTGTTTAGAGTTCTGAGGCGGTGGAATGTGGAACACAGTCTGTTTCCGTGCCTCTGAGAGCCATCTTTTTCCTCCCTCTAGTACATACCCCAGGTAACTCACCTTCTTCTGGCAGATCTGGGCTTTCTTGGCCGATGCTCGGTATCCCAGGTCTCCCAGCTCCCTGAGCAACCGCTCGGTGCCTTCTCGACAGGTTGACTCATCAGGGGCAGCCAGCAAGAGATCATCTACATATTGTAGTAGGGTTACCTGGGGGTTCTGGGTCCTGAAGGTAGGAGATCCTGGTGTAAGGCCTCATCAAAGATGGTAGGCGAGTTCTTAAATCCTTGTGGAAGCCTTGTCCAGGTAAGTTGTCCAGATGTGCCTGTTACAGGATCCCTCCATTCAAAGGCGAAGGGGATTGGCTAACAGGAGCCAGCTCCAAGCAGAAAAAGGCTTTTTAAGTCTAATACCGTGTACCAGACTTGATCTGGGGGAAGAGAACTCAGGAGGGTATAAGGGTTAGGAACAGTTGGGTGGATATCTGCCACCCGTTTGTTTACCTCTCGAAGATCTTGTACTGGTCTGTAGTCATTAGTTCCAGGTTTCTTTACAGGAAGGAGAGGTGTGTTCCACGCTGATTGACAGGGGCGGAGGATGCCTTCTTTTAGCAGTCTGGTGATATGGGGTTTATTCCTTGGCTTCTGCAGTCATGGGGTACTGCCGTACTGCGATGGGAGTCGCTTGTGGTTTAAGTTCAATGAGGACGGGAGACTGTTGTATAGCCCTTCCCGTACCTCCTGTTTCAGCCCATGCTGTGGGGAATCGAAGCAGCCATGACTCTATCCCCTTGGAGGTCTCTGATGGGGGTTCAAACAGTCGATGTTCATCTTCCAGTCTAACAGTCAAAACTTGCAAGGGCCTCCCAATTGGATCAGTTATTGTCGCTCCTTCTGAAGAGAAGTGGATATGGGCTCCCAATTTGGTTAGCAGGTCTCTTCCCAAAAGGGGGTATGGGCAGTCAGGGATGACTAGAAATGAGTGGGATACCCGGCCCACCCCAAGGTCTACTGTTCTTTGGGTAGTCCATTGATATTGTTTGTTCCCAGTGGCTCCTTGTACCCAAGATGTTTTTCCGGATCGCTTCCCTTGTCTTGTATTAGGACAGAATGCTGAGCCCCAGTGTATACAAGGAAGTCAGTCTTTTTCCCCTCCACATATAGGGTTACACTGGGTTCAGGGAGGGGTGCTGAACCCCGTTCCCCCTAGTCAGACTCATCTCCCAGGGTTAGTACCTGGAGGGACCGCCTGGCGGACGTCTCTGAAACGGAGGCTTTTTGGGACATTCCTTTGCCCAATGTCCTCTTTCTCCGCAACGACGGCATTGATCTCTTTCAATCCTTCTATCACCTTTGTTGCTCAGGTATTTCTTACCTCCCTGCCTGTCTTGTTTGTCCTGCACTACTGTAGCCAGGATTTGAGTAAGCCTCTTTCATTCCTTCTATCCCTAATATCTTTCTCCTTTTCTCTCCTCTGTTCTTCTATATCTCTATTATAGAAGACCTTCTCAGCTACCTGCACAACATCCCTTAGTGACTTATCCTGTAATCCTTCTATTCTCTGTAATTTCTTTTTAATATCTTTGGCTGACTGGTCTATAAAAGCCATCATTACAGTAGCCTTATGCTCCGGGCTGGTAGGGTCAAAGGGAGTGAATCTGCGGAAGGCTTCCATGAGACGTTCAAGGAAGATAGCGGGTGCCTCCTCTGACCCTTGTAAAATCTCTCTTACCTTAGTCAAATTGGTAGGCCGCTTTGCTGCGCCTCGGAGACCTGCCATTAGAGTCTGGCGGTAGACGTTGAGACGCTCCCTACCTTGAGTAGTGTGGTAGTCCCAGTCAGGTCTGGTCAAGGGGGATGCCTCTTCTATAAGAGCTGGGATGATGGTGGGCCTTCCATCTGGCCCAGGGACATTCTTACGGGCTTCCAGCAAGACTCGCTGCTTCTCTTCACTGGTGAGGAGAGCTCCCAACAGTTGTTGGCAGTCCTCCCAAGTTGGCTGGTGGGAGAAAAGAACTGAATCTATGAGGGAGATGACAGCATCAGGGTTTTCAGAAAAGGGAGGGTTTTGATTTCTCCAGTTATATAGATCGGAGGAGGAGAAGGGCCAGTATTGAAGAGGCCTTTGTCCCTGTTCATCCGGAGGGCCATATTCTCGCAGGGGTAGAGTAGGAATAGTATTTATGCTGGAGTTTTTGTCTGGTTCCTGCTGCAGGTCCCTGGGAGAAAGGTGTTAATGAGGGGTAGGAGAAGAAGGTACAGGGTCGGGAGACAAAGGTGGAGCAGAGGCAGGAGATGGGGGAGATTCGGGAGACTGGGGTTGTTCTGGCCTCTCCGGTCCTCGCTGGACGTAAGGTGGTGGTTGGTCCAGCAAACTTTTTGTGCTTCATCGTCTTGGAGCACCTCCGTCCTAGGATCTTGCTTAGGGTTAGGGGTAGAAAGGGCTAGAACTGGGAGGGGCTGAGGAACAAAGGATTTCATCCAAGGAGGTGGATCTCGTACCAAGTCTTCCCATGTCACAATGTATGGTACTTGGTCAGGATGCAGTGGGTGTCCTCGTGGCCCCTCCTGGAAAATCTGTTTCTTAACAAGAGAAATTAGTTCTTTCTGAAAAGATCCTTCTGGGGGCCACCCATATTGAAGGATGGCCATTCACTCCTGCAATACGTCTGCCATCTACTTTTCTAAGTTCTAAAGAAAGATTATGTCCTCTTTCCCTAACGTCAGTCCAATGGTCAATCGTCAAGTCTAGGGGCATTGATTGAGTCTGTCCCATTATATATTGAATTTCTTGAATACAAAAATACCCTAGAAACACAGAAAATGACACAAAAACGAGCCCAACAATTACCTGCTGCACCGGGTCCCTAAGCGCTCGCTCGAGCGGTTTCTCTCCCGGGAAGAAAGTGAAAGTAAAAGAAGCCGGCAACAGAGGAGTTCGGAGGCCCGCTGCAGTTCGGGTACGTCCTCCTCTCTCCGAAAAGTTTTACCATGGGTTCAATTGGGTACTGTTTCTTCCAATTGAAACCCTCTGCTGGGGTCCGGCTGGGAAACCTCTTCCAGCCGCAACCTCCTACTGGGGTTCGGCTGGGAA
>JALPQD010000470.1:1513389-1560805 GCA_023101885.1 Typhlomys cinereus | reverse complement strand
ATAGTTCTGCCCATTGGAGGCCAATGCACAGGCAACATGAAAAGTGACCTGTGGTCCACACTTGCAGAGGGGCATGAGAGTGGGAAAGACATAGTGAGATGGTTAAAAAGAAGAGAGGGCTGGGAGAAAGGGAGGGGTGGGATGGAAACAATACACTCATACTGTTTGTATATGAAGATTTTAAAAAAATAAAGACTTGAAAGAGTAAAAAATGTGATTATATAGAGTATTATGTAATTACCCTTTACAATAAGTTGAAGAACTTTTCTTCTTCTATCCCTAGTATGAAAGGTTTTATTTACAAAAGGGGAGTTAAAGTTTGTTAGGCTGATTTTAGACCAAAGTGAGGCATATTATAACTTTCTTCTTTTATACCAACCATACATTCTCACTTGATCATCAATGACCATACCACAAACCTGGTGACTTAATCGACACAAATTAACTATCTTACAATACTGGAGCGCTGAACTTTAAAACAAGTCATACACATTTAAAATCAGACTGCTGATTGGGTTGGTTTCTTCTTAGAGGCTCCAGGAAAAAATTAATTCCCTGACATTTCCAGACCTGAAGGTTGCCTACACGTCTTGCGCATTCTTTCTTGAGCCACTCAAACTTTCTGCTTCTTCTCTCGCTTCTGTTTCCTGTCTGATGTATTATTAGCCTCTTTTTACTTGTGATTATATGGGGCTTGCTTCACAATGCAGGATAATAGTCTCAATTCAAATTCTTCAATTTTAGGGCTTACATCTGCCAGAACCCTCTATGTAAGAAACGGTGTTTCAGACTAGTACTTTACACAACACACCTATGTCATACTGTCTTTTAAAATGCTACTAGAACACATTTGTATTTTTCAGGATTCCTAAGCCTTTATGTATAGGAAATATTCTGTCTGTAGTTTCTTTTCTTATAACTCATAAAATGAACTGCAATGGATTTTCTCCTCTTAAATTTTCTAACAAAGTTTGTATGTTTCTTATATTTGTTTGAATTTATCCGATACTATCTGGTAATAGTCATTGTGAGAATGTTTTACTAAGTCAACCTCTTAAATGTTATTACTAATGCATTTCTGCTTGGTAGTTTTTCTTAAGGGGTATGCCCATTTCATCTAAATAATTCCTTTTATTGACAAAGAACATTTATGTTTCTCAAGGATCTGTACTGGAAACTTTGATACTGATACTTTTGGGTAGTTGATTAGATCAGATTAGTTACAAATTCACTAATTTTATCAATTCTTCCAAGGAAACAGATTTGTTGTACCTGCTTTGTTACACTTTTTTTGAATTTTATTTTATCATTCCTACTTTGTTTCCTTCAGTTTATTTACTCTTATCTTTGCCCTTAGTCTCCTTGTAGAAGATTAAATCACAGATCCACAAACTTCCTTTTAATATGTAAGAATCAAATGACATGTCATCCACTATGCATTGTATTATTTGCACTGGACAATTTTTGGGATGCAGATAGTCCACACTTGGCTTAGTTCCACACTAAATGAGACCTATGTATATTAGCCATAGTCTCACTTTGCCTACCTTTATCTCTAACTTTATCTGAATTATGTTTTATTTTCATGAGTTTACAACAATTCCTAATTATTAAGATTCCTTCTCTGCCTCCTGATAGTCATCCATGAAGAGTCTTCCTCATGGTGCCAACTACAGCTTCTGAGCAACAAACCCAGGCAAGTACAGGATCTAGTTCACTTGCCTCCACTCTCAAAAGTTACAGTTGTACTGCCTATAGTCCCAGGGCTAAAACTACTGTCTATATTCTATATAATTTTTTCTAATATTTAAAGTTAGAGGACAATTTCAAAGTTCAGATATTAGATGAATAAATTCTGGGGTGGGTAGTTAATATGACATAGTGCAAACTCAAAATCTGCTGACAGCATGTATGTTTAACTATTCTCACATACAAAAAAGAAAAACTGTGACAAGATGAATATACTACTAATTGATGCAATTCATCATGTTGCTAGATGAAAAACGTGCACAAATCAGCTTCTCTGTGTAGAGTGGTGCACATGCAGAAGTCAGGAGTAAACAGTGGGTGTCTTCCTCAGTTATCCACCTTGATTTTCAAGACAATGTGGTGTGTCTCTGTACCTAGAACTTGTCTTTTTCACTAAACTGACTGACCAGAAAGCCCCAGAGACACACCTGTCCCTCCTTACTCCTCCCCCTAATGCTGGGAATTACATGAATTATGTGGCTGCTAGAAATCTAAATTCGGATCCTCATGATTGCCAGGAAGCATTTTATCCACTGATTCAACTTCCCAGCCCCTAAATATGTATAACTGCTATTGTTAATTGCACCTCAAAGACACTACAAGGAGAAAGGTTCGAGTGAAAAAGTAACAACAAAAAATATTAAAACAATTGAAAAAATTCAATCCTAGATATTTCATCATGTCTTGAGGGTTAAGTCCTACAAAATCTCTTTTTAAGACATAGGAAAAGAGAAATTAGGTACATTTGGCACATTATCTATAATCCCTGGACTCCAAAAGTAGACCTAGGGGTATCAAGAATTCAGGCCATCCTCTGCACAAAAAGGGATGTAGGGAAGCTCACAATACCCTCTCTGTCCAAGGAAACGTCATTCAGAGTAGTGTGTGTATGTATTTGTGCTTTGTGTTGTGTCAGAGGGTTTGTGCTGTGCATGCCTGTGGAGGCCTAAAGGTGACTTCGAAAATCATCCTGGATTGCTCTACCTACTTTTTGCTCTACTATGCCTTCCAGGGCCAAAAGTGCCTATTGTTTCTCGTGGGATCTGGGATTCAAACTCAGGTCCTTCTACTTACAAAAAAAGGCTTAGTCCTAGCCATGTCTCCAGTCCCCAGAGCACTTTTGAAAAATTAGAGAATGAAAAAAAAATTCATTCTAGAATTATTAAAAAGCATACTTTTTGAACACTCTATTTTTTTAAATAATAAATTTGATTTTCATTACCATATCCTCACTTTAAGCAAGGATAAATTACATAAGTATACTGATTATAATGTGTCCTCTGTGAATAATGAAAAGATGTATCATAAAGAACAACCAAATATCTCTGAATTACTTCATGACATCAACATTCAACACTGATATTTTCCAAATTCATTATGCATTTCTCTTTGCTAGTATATAACTCTGCACAGCACATGACCATTTTTATTTTATCAAGAAATTCATCACTTACACAGAAGAAGCTCTTAAGAGATTCCTATCAATTAGCTTCTCTGAGCCAAAACTTCTTAATCATAAAATGAAAACAGGGCTGGAGAGATGGCTCAGGGATTAAGATTCTGTCTCACAAGCAGAAGGTGTAATGGTAATACACTTATTTAGCAGCATTAAGTTCTGGGTTTAATTCCCCAGCATCAGATAAAAAGAGAGAGGAGGGCTGGAGAGATAACCTCAGGGGTTAAGCCTCTGCCTCAAAAGCAGGAAGTTCTGAGTTTGGATTCCAGGTTCCATATTAAAAAAAACCCACCAGACAGAAACAGCATGTGGCCTGCACTTCTGGCGGCACCTGGGAAATCCCAGAGCAAAGCAAACAGGAGGTAGAAGCAATCCAGATGATTCCTGAAGTTACCTTTGGGCCCCCCCAACACATAAACACACAAACACAAACATACATACATACATAATAATAAAAAGAGAGACAAAGAGGAAAGGATAAAATCTAAGTTGATATGGTAGCATACATCCATAATCCCAGCATTGAAAAAGCAGGGTCATGAGTTTGAGGGCAGTCCGGGTTCCCAGAGATGCCCTACCTCAAAAAAAAATCAAAGTAAAATACCTTGCTCCTTTGTCATCACATTGGAGTGATGACATTATTGCAGAAAACACAATTTTTAAAAGAGAAAAATCAAGTGGAAGGAAGTTTAAACCACCAACAGAGAACTATGCTTCTCCTACCATAAGAAGGAGATTCCCGCCCATCTTCTTTATCTGAGTCTTTATCTTTTCTTCTCCTGTGGTGATGTTTGTGTCCACGATGCCTGTGCCGTCGACGATTCTCTTTACTAAATGGTACATGAACACCAACATATACAGCCCGATGACTTATTAAAGTTTTGAAAATATATTACTGGTTGTACAAAAGGAAATAGCATGATATTCAAAGAGCACACCGCAGGGCACCTACCCCTCATGGAACTCCACATCTGGAGTCCATAAGTTCCATTCCTTCTCTCCTCTAATAAACTCTACCTTAATCCATTTTTTTAAAAAAGAAAAGTATACCACAATTAACTGTAATAGAAAACATGTAAATTCATAATAGCCATTGGTGACTTACTGCATAAAATACTACAGAATGTAACTGCACTAGCCACACCAATCACTAGTAAAAGGACTGGTTTGGTGAGAAGAACGACGTCCACACAGCATATTATATATGCATAAATTTTATTCCATATAAGCTTGGTGTAGTAGTATACATGTGTAATCCTAGAATCTAAGAGACTGAAGCCGAAAGATCAACAATAGAAGGCCAGGCTAGGCTCTAAATGACATCATACCTCAAGAAATAAGGTTTTTATTCTACCTATAGTCATGGCTAGCCCTAATTAATTAGTATTCAGCTTTAAGCCATGTGGTGATTCATAACATGTAATAATGATTTGTGATAGTTTTAGAGACTTTATTCTAAAATTTCTGAGGACTACATTAAATGATCTAAAAACCAACTAAAGAATAGTGATTATCAGAATGGATATTAAAAAGTTATTATTATGTACTTTTAGAATAGAAAGGCTTTTACTGTTAAGTCTCTAAATGAAAGGGAATTTGAGGACATGGCTGATGGAACTGCATAAACGCCTGAGATGGAAAACTTGATTTCTTCAAGAGCTTAAACAAATATACAATTATGAAAAAACTAAGAGAGCTGCTTTTTGCCTTTCTATATAAATTTTTAAAGTAGTATGAGGAAATATGAATCTACTTACTAACATTCCTCACAACAAATTTCATAAGACGTACAGAAAATAAACATTTGAATAAAACTCTTAATCCTTAGATGAGATTGCTATTGATATTCTTGATGGATGAAGCAAGGTCTTGCTAGGCAGGTACTGAATTTAAAATAATCCTGCTGCTGCACAAGTGAGGATGAAAGGATTGTACTACCATGTCTAGCTTCCTAGACAAATTTTAAAATTACCCTTGATTCTCATCCAGTACATGTGATCTTGATCTGTTGATTCATAATCTGCTGACTCTCTAAAATTTCATTATATTCACCAAAACAATACTCAGTAAATTTTGATATTACACACACAAAAGAAAAGTTTATTGAAGCTCAAGTTCCCAGATTAAGAGGAAAAAGGGTGACACTGTTGTCTTGTCTCTATATTAATGTCAGTAAGTACATGTGCTGGGCCTGGTGGCACTGACACAGATCTATAATCTCAGCATTTAGTGTCTCAAGCAGGATTTCAGGCTCAGTGTATCAGTTACTTTCTCATCGTGCTCCTGTTCAGTCTATGAGTAAGGAATGGCAGCAGGTACATGAGGCTTGCTCCCAGCTGAGCAGATCGCAAAGCAGAAAAAGGAACTTCAACTTTCTGCTGTCTTTATTTTTTTTCTTCTCTCTTTTATTTAACACAATATCATCCCTCCTCAGTTAAACCTCTCATACCCAGGGGTATGTTTCTGTAGGGGATGCCAAGGCCTAGCATCTGGAGGTGGAAGACATGGTACTGTCTGAAATGGGCAGTTGCCAGTGTGACTGCTCCCTCTCTGAGAGATGATTGACGCCTCCTGCTTATTCTTGCTCAATGATGGGCTCAGGCTGACTCATGACCTGACTCAGGACCAGTTGTGGGCCAAGGTATTTTTCTGTATGTTCCTCCCTTGACTGTTTTGCGACCACTGAGGAATATTATCTGCAGATCAAAAGAATAATAAGACTGCTACAAGATTGCAGACCCTGACCACAGCTTATAATTAACTGTACTTGGAAACAATGTGTGCTCCATAAATTCATTATGTGACACTTCTATTTTTCTTAGTTTCACAATGTATATCCTGTTCTCGCAATGTGTGCTTAACTAGTATCTGTAAAAATTAATTAGCTGTAGTGTTCCCTGGTTTTGGGATAAATACTAGTGCTTGCTATGAATAAACTCTGCATAGAACACAATATCCTAGCTCCCTCTCACTTTGGCTGAATTCATTTCTACCACACTCACTCATGTTCTCATAGATGGTTTGAGACTGAGCCTTACCAGGGAAGCTAGGGTTGGTGCTAGACACAGACCCCAACATATTCCTTAGGTGATTCTAAAGCCAGTAAATTTGATAATGGTGATGAGTCATGAAACATCAGACCTGTTAACCAATTGCAGACCAGACTTCAGACAGAATCACTGCAAATTAATTTAAAAATTAATTATGCAATCTTTCTTTAGGAACTACAGAAATATTTCTTAAGTTAGATTGTGTAGATTAAACCAAGTACGTGAATTTCACATTATGTGAATTAAAAAACTACAATGAAACTCAGTGATTTTACAATTTCATATTTGCAAAACTGTAACTAAAGAGTCGATTTCCCAATCCTATGCACTGGGATTATGTTTTGACTCCAGTTAGTACTAACAGTCTTGGTACATCAAGCCCATCAGAAAGGCTAGAAAAAAAACCCACTAGAACCCAAAGATTAGGAAGCAGTATCATTGTTTCATCTGCTTTTATTCTGCCTTTAGTGTTCTCTGTTATAATGTTAAGTGTACGAATTGTCCATTTTCTGTGTCGTAATGTATACTATATGTAGTTCTTATTTCTAGAATCTCTAGAAGCCAAACAGTGTGGCTCATGCCTATAATCTCACTAGCTGGGAGGCAGAGACTGTTGTCCCAAGTTCCAGACCAGCCACAACCAGCCAGTTCAAGACTCTGTCTTGAACAAATAAATTAATTTATTGTTAAATTTTAAAATTTATTTTTAAAAGTTAGTTTGAAAAAAAATCTCTAGATATAAATGCATAGGGCTCATTATCTCTTTTTATCTCCTTTTTCTTTATTTAAATGATTTATTCATTCATTTAGTGTGTGCATGTGTGTGTATCAGAGGGTACATGTGTCCCTGTGGAAGACCAAGGGTGACTTCGGGTATCATCTTGGATTGCTTCTACTTCCTTCTTGCTTCTTCACCTACCCACCAGGACTGGAAGTACTGGCCGTCACCATTTCTGCCTGGCATTTTTACATGGGACCTGGCAGCCAAACTCAGGACCTTCTGCTTGCAAGGTTGAGTCTTAACCCCTGAGCCATCTCTCCAGCCCTCATTTTCTTCTTAACAACATCAGATTAATAACTTAATAAATAGCCTCAAATTTATTATAAAAAACTCTAAAGTGTCTATGGAAAATTTGCCAGACATCAACCTAGCAAAATGTTCCATATCAATATCTTCAATAATATGCTGATGATATCACATCCATATGTGATGCACAAAGATGGACAGTTACCTCTGTAGTACATGTTCAATAATTACAATCTCCACATGCTGATATTGGACAGATCTGTAAACTGAGTACCATTGTGCAAAGCACCTACCTACTTCTTCCTCGATTCATAGTCATGAGAGACACAATGAGAAATTCATATATATCAGAGGATACTAGACAAAGAAAAACTAAGACACTACTAGATCTTGAACTGAGTCAAGTGAAACTTTGGAACAGAAAAGGCAATTAGTAGAAAAACTGGTGAATTCCAAATAAAATCTGTGGCTTTTTAAAAATGTATTATTATTATTATTATTATTTATTCAACTGTGCGCATGTGCATGTGTGTGTGTGTGTGTGTGTGTGTGTGTGTGTGTGTGTGTGTGTGCGTGTGTGTGTCTGTGTATGTGTAGAACCACGGACGAATTCGTGAACCACCATGGACGCCTCCACCTCCTTCTGCCCCAAGATTCACAGGCTCCGCCCTACCAGGACCAGAAGCACATTAAATACATGAAAATATAATCGCTTCATAATGAACCTCCAGGACCAGAGATAAAAGATAATCCAGGGTGAGAGGAACACTTTCTTATGTGTCAAAGTAGGATGTTTTCATTGTGGTTTTTGCCCCTAAATCCTGAAGTTAAAGGAAAACAACTATACAACAATGGTATATGGTTATCTAAAACTGTCCAAAGTAGTAGATTAAATGTAGTAGTTTAAAAAGTCAGTAAAAGAGCTATGAAGATTCCTGAAAAGGAAATGCCAAAATTATAACCTCAAGGGAAATTATGCCTTTTGATGTGAAAACCCACTTTTGTAACTCTAAGTTTCATGTTGTTGTCCTCTCTGGGTTCAAGAGAAAAAATATTTTTATAAACACGCTATGAAATAATCACATGAGCCCCGAATCTACAAATTTTTCCTTTTTGTATTTTCAGCTTGGATAATTACTGCACAGGCCCTTGGATTGTTGTCATAGCAGTTTAACACATCCCAGCATATTCTGGTGTCAAGGTTTTGATTGCAATTTCTTCTTAGTGGACATTTACAACATGGAATACATTACTGAGGTTGACTTAGTGTAATCAGTTACTGACATGACATTATGAAAATGTGTGAAATTTTACCTCATTTACAAAATGTATGATTTTTTAATTTTCAACCTTTATAGAATAAACATCAAAAATTAGGCAATACCTGTATACTTGTACAAAAAAAGAGATTATGACTGGGGGAAAATTTTACAGTATGAAAATGTTAAAACTGTTTTAACAGTATTACTTTCAAATAAGATTGAAAATTTGATGGGCGGTCATCCTTGTGGTTTACAAGTAATTTAAATGGAATTAAGCAAAGGAAATTGCTTTGGGGTTTTTTAATATGTACTTCTGAATGCAAACAAACATCTCATTTAGGATCATTGTAGTTAACTTTAAAGTGAAGAAAGATTTATACCTCTGTACCTGTGGATAGATTTCAGTATCCTGCTTTGATACTAACTTTGAAAGTTATTTGACTTCTGATGTCTTAATAAAAATGGCCATATGTTAAATCATTTAAATGTATTTGATTTTGTCACAGAAACATTTATAAACTATATCTTTCCCACTTAAAAAAAAAAACCACATGGGGTTGAAGAAATGGCTCAGGGGTTAGGACTTTGCCTCATAAGCAGAAGGTCCTGAGTTCTGATCCCAAGTGCCATATAAAAAAGCCAGGCAGAAATGGCAGTGGTCTGTACTTCTGACTCTGGTGAGGAGAGCCTGGGAATCCCAGAGAGAAGCATAAAGGAGGTAGAAGCAATCCAAGAGGATTCCTGGAGTCACACTTGGTTGTCCACAGGGACACACGGTGTTTCTCTTTCCCCCTACAAACATGCAAAAATAAATATTACAATGTAAATGTACGTTTTTTAATTATTTAAAATAACTACATGGGCTACTTCTAAAGGAATTAAATTATAGCTTTTAGCTCCTTTCTCAACTCCTAACATCTCTGAAAGAACATTATAATCCCCACCATCTACATGTTATGAACTTATTACGCATGATTCTGTGCAATAAATAGTAACAATTCTGCTTCTCAAGTCTGGTGTGGGTTCAAGTAGAACCAGATAAAGTTGCTCTGGATGACTGCCCAGCACAGGCAGCTATGCCAGGAAAGGTTTGGCTCAATTCTTAGAAGTGCTGGCCTGCTTTTTCCCCAATACATACACAATAAGTTTATATAGTGTTCACTTTCTAAACTCAAAGCCCCCCCAAAAAAGCCCAAATTCTCATGATCTAAACCTAAAACCAAAACTGAGCAGATTTGCTTAAATGTTCAAGGAACTCCTTGCTACCCGAAGAACTCTTTGACTCATAAAATTCAGTACAAGGCATAGTATTTATATTAAGAAAATACATTTTTCTGCCATTCAAAGTTACTTTCTAAAGTATGACTCAAATAGAAGAATCAAATAGATTTGGATATGACAGAATGACTGATGCTCTACTTAGACAAGTTAAATGATTAAGATTCCACATTTACAGGTGTGGAAGCAGACTGACTAGATCATGAAGATCGTCTTCAGAGTAGCTAAAAAAGAAGACGAGAGCTTACCAATTAATCAAAGTTCTCCCTATTTCCTTGGAAAGATCAAAGTAGTAAATAAAGCCTAACATCAAAAAAGTTCAAGAAGAAGTAACTAAATCACCATCAGTAAATAATTCTCTCTAAAATCTGCAGCTATCCTTTAATGACTGCATGTTTAGTTCCCAAGCATGCAAAAGACAAGCTCTCTTTTTCTAAACACAGGAGGCAGAAGTTATATCCTGAGAAGACAGCCCTACAGCATACCTTTTCACATTGAAGGCATTAACTGCTACTATCCCAAACTTTCATTTAGTCTGCACAACTGCCAGTCTAAGTTTAAGGCGATATAATAAACTCTCTCCTCAAAAAATGAAGTTACCTGCATGTTCAGACATAGTATACTAACATTAATCAGTTTACACTCAAAACATACCTGAGTTATCAATCTACTGTTTTACAGTTACACTTACTGCTACATTCATTATATTTAGGTAAAATATACATACCCTTTGATCACTAAACATTTATCAAAGAAAATTATTCCCACCTGTGCTAACAGCAGACTTTACGGAGGATATCCAGGATACCTCCTCTCCCATCCACCCCTCCAGCTCCTACTAGAGACCACATCTGTGGAGTTCAGAATAATTTTTCAGCTTTTCTGTAAGCCTCCATTCACACTCCCACATTTCTAAATAAAAATTGAAAAAGGGTCAATTGTAAGACAGTGACCTCAAAATAAAAAATACTATAAAACAGTATGAAAAAAAAAAAAAGGACCTAAAGGCTGGAGATGTAACTCAGCAGTGGAATGCTTGCCTAATTTGCACAAGGCTCTGGGTTTGATGGCTAGCAGCGCAAAAGAGAAAAAGGAGGTGATGATTTAAAAAAATTAGAGTAAGCTGGGTATAATGGAAAACACCAGCAGTCTAACAATTGTGAGGAGGAAACGAGAAGATAGGAGTTCTTGGAAACAAAATGACACAAAGTGAGTTCAAGGATACCTCGGGGGAGAGAGACAGAGAGAAGTAAATCTAATGGCGCTATCAAAAAACATCTCAAAGATGTATTTTATTTAATGAAAAAGCAAGTTACAGAAAATTTTTTTTAAAAAATGCAACTAAATCTGCTTTATTTCCAAGTGTTTATTTATATTCAGCAAAAAACAAAGGGAAAAGCCTGAAGGGATAGGCATCAAAACATTAATTGCTCAGAAAAATGTAACTCAAGGAAAACTAAGTTCAAATATTATCTAACTGCTAATTATAATTTACAATTACGTCTCCATGAGTAACTAGACTAAAAAGTTATTAGAAAAGGAGAAGGCAGAGGTCATTGACAATAGGAGTCATTTTAGGCCATAGTTTGGGGATGGGGACGATAACTTAAAGTATGAAGAACTAACTGCCCTGACCACTGGGGAAGGGGGGAGCTTCCACAGAAAAGCCCACAGCCAACTAAAGAGAGCTCTAACCTTTATGGCCTTTCCAGTATAGCAGGAAGTTTTGCATACTGTGGCACAAGTATGTGCCTGGGATCAGGTTGACACTGGACTGGGCAGCAGGAGGAGGAACAAGGTCTGTTTTCTGTGAGATGCAGCTACAGGGGCTTTTATGTAACGAAAGTTGTATTTGTCTTTTTTTTTTTTTTTTTTTTTTTTTGGCAGTAATAGGGACAGAGTCTAGGACTCTCTATATAAGCTCTACTACTGAGCTATTTCCACCACTAACTCCCTCACCCCCACCCTCAATGAAGTTTGCAGGGGGGTGAAACAGGATCTAACTCTTAATCCAAACTGGCTTCAAACTCATGGTATCCTCCAAAAGCACCTCAACCTCCCAACTGTAGGTTGAGTCACTGCACCTAGCTTCAAATTAAAACTTATGAAGTGCAGGAGATGTGAGATGGCACGTGCATGCAAGTCCGATGACCTGGTTCCATCCTGTAGCCTGTAGGAGAGCCAACTTGCAACACTTGTCCTCTGCTCTCCACAGGCTCCCCTAAGAGGCTGTGTTCTGCTCCGCTCATTCTCTCTTCCCCTCTCTCCCCTACATTTATTTAATTCTAAAAAACAGCAGAGTGCTTGGCTAGTATTCACCAA
Organism: Typhlomys cinereus; assembly: GCA_023101885.1. Lineage (NCBI taxonomy): Eukaryota > Metazoa > Chordata > Mammalia > Rodentia > Platacanthomyidae > Typhlomys > Typhlomys cinereus. The sequence goes on along the minus strand of JALPQD010000470.1, from coordinate 1,548,661 downwards.
GCTCTGGGTTCAACCTCACACCACGACATAAACCAGGCATGGTAGCACATAACATTTGAGAGGTAGAGGCAGAACAATCAGAAATTCAAAGTCATCTTCAGCTATGCATCAAACTCAAGGCCGGCCTTGTTACATGGGACCCTGTCTTAAATTAAGAAAACTTACAGCACTGACCAAAGGGCAGCAAAGCACCAAATGCATTTCCTCCTTCCCTTAAAGAAAAAAAAATGTGATGACTAATAAAGGTAGTATCTGCTACAATTGTCAATGCTACATGGGCCACATAAATTGACAATCTGGATATATGGAAAGAAACATCAAAGCAAACAGAGTACATGTGGCTGCAGATTGACACAAAAGTGCTAAAATTTGATAGAAACAACACTTCTTTAAAACATGTGAATTTAAAACATGTTTAGTTAGCATCTAAAAAGGCTTTTTTTGACACTTATTTCTGAGAACAAGTGGAAAACTAAAAACCATAATGAGCAACACTGACAATAAATTTTTCCTAACAACTCAGCTTGGTCACAAGATCTTCACTTACAAAGTCTTCCAAGAAACAAACTTAAGCCATGGCACAAGAAACACTCGAAACGATAAAGGAATAAAAAAGCATCCCAATTATATCAATAGTTTGGACTTGTTCTAATCTTAAGGAAAATATTCAGCTCCGGTGTTAATTTTTGTTTTATAAAGTAACTAACTACCTGTACTGTAATATAAAGGATAACATTAATTGCCTGGTTTTTCTGGTGCATTAGCGTGTGATGTGTGTGTGTGTGTGTGTGTGTGTGTGTGTGTGTGTGTGTATCACAGAGCATTGTGCATGTCTGTGGAGGCCCAAAGGTGACTTCAGGAATCATCCTGAATTGTTTCTACCTCCTCTTTGCTTAACTCTGGAATTTCCCACGCTCCTCATGAGGGACAGAAGTACACACTGCTGCCATGGGATCTGAATTCAGAACCCTCTGCTTGTGAGACACAGGCTTGATCCCTGAGACATTTTCCCGATCCTTTTCTACAGAATGTTGAAAGCAATTCCTATGGATCAAGAGTCAATCCTACATGCTGATGATACATCTTGGGTTCTGTTCTTCTAAGATTGTCTTGTTATTGTCTTGAAACGGAGCCAGCACAGGCTGGGCTGAACCACTATGCATCTCAGGCACTCTTTGGCTCAGCCTCCTGAGTGCCAGGACACAGGCATGAACTACCACACCAAGCTTATTCTCCCATGTGTTTGGTTTTTTTAGTGCTATGACTTTGTGCTGAAATCTCAATTTCAACTAAAGGCAATTTAAATACAAACAAAATGTTTCAAAGGGCAATGAAACAGAAAACATGAAGAAATAGGTAAAATAAAAACAAGATACCTCAGATGTAATACAAAAAAAAAAGTGTCAAGTAAAGCCTCCACTACAATGAGGATTCAAATTAGTGAGGCAAGATAAGATGTTTGTCAGATACCTCCATTACAGTTCTATGTGAAATTTCAAATCATAAATACTTATTACACTATTTGTGAAGAGATGCACAAACTCCAAAATTTAATCAACATACACACACCAAGATAAATATAGGAAAAAAAGAAAGAAAAAGATAAATATAACAATACTATCATGGTCTGAAATGTGCCCCCCCCCCGCCAGTCTCATGAGTTTGGGAAGATCATGGCACCTTTGGTACATGGAGCCTTGCTGAAAGAAGGCAGCCACAAGGGGTGGGCCTTAAGGTGGATTAGTCCCACCCTACTTCTGGGAATGTTCTACTCTTGCAGCAGGCAGTCTAGCACCTCTCAGCCTCCCAGATGGGTGTGACATAGCCTGTCTCCACCTTCCGCCTCCAGCCATGCCACTCTCATTAAAGACTATATCTCTCCTTCTGAAACCTGAGGCAAGCAGATGGCCAACTAGGATACATCACATGTTCCATGACACCTTATACTACAAAAAAAGGAAACATGATGCTGGTATATACTTCTAAGATATTAAAAGAAAAACAAGGGGGGAAGGGCAGAGACAACATGATTGGAAAAATTTCAAGACCGTCTACTCTACACAGTGAGATCCAGGTTGGCCAGGGTTGCATCACAGAACCTTCAAAAAAGATCACTTTTATAACTCCTTTATAATTCCTTCTTTAACTTCATTATAGGAAACATACATTTTGTGTAAAGTGAGATTTCAGAAGATCCACAAAGATTGAGAGAAAGCTTCTCAAATTCCACAGACCAGGTATGGGAGCTCATAACTAATCCCCAATCTTGGGACACAAAGGATTGAGAGTTCAAAACCACATAAACTAGTGTGAGACCATTTATAGAAAGAGAAAAAAAAAAGAGGAGGAAAAAAGGATTAAATCTGTTTTCCTTATAAAAACTCGGGACTAAGAAACATTCATTTATCAAATATTGCATGCATTACATGAAAAAAAGGAAACATCACAATTAAATAACTTAACTGCATCTTAAAGCTTTAGACAGCTAGAGGAATCCAATCCCAAAAGCAGAAGAGATGAGATTAGCAAAATAAGGGGAGAAATATCTGAAATCGAGATAAGGAAAATGATAGAGAATCAACCATTCAAAAAGCTGGTTCTTTGAAAAAAATCAATAAGATTGATACACCCCTAGCTAAATTAACCAAAAGCAAGAGAGAGAAAATCCAAATTAACAAAATTAGAAATGAACATGGAGTTATCACTACTGATACCCAAGAAATCCAGAGAATTATAACATCATATTTCAAAAACTTATACTCTGTGAAATTTGACAACACAAAAGAAATGGATGAATTTCTAAGTAAGCACAACTTACCTAAATTGAATCAGGAAGTTTTGAATTATTTAAATAGTTCTATAACATATGAGGAAATCGATGAAGTAATCTTGAATCTTCCCACCAAAAAATGTCCTGGACCACATGGATTCAGCACGGAATTCTCAGAGATATTTAAGGAACTAATAACACCAATACTCCTTAAACTCTTCTATCAAATAGCAAAGGAAGGAACACTACCAAATTCTTTTTATGAAGCTAATATTGTCTTAATCCCAAAACCTAATAAAAATACACCTAAAAAAGAAAACAATAGGCCAATCTCTTTGATGAACACAGATGCAAAGATTCTCAACAAAGTTTTAGCAAATCGGATTCAAAAACGTATCAAAAAAAATCATTCACAGGAATCAAGTAGGCTTTATCCCAGGCACACAAAGTTGGTTCAACATATGCAAATCAATAAATGTAATTCACCATATAAACCAGTCCAAAATCCAAAACCACATGATACTCTCACTAAATGCAGAAAAAGCTTTTGACAAGATCCAACAGCCCTTTATGATCAAAACCCTAGAAAAGGTTAGAATGGAAGGAACCTTTATCAATATAATAAAAGCGGTATACAACAAGCCTACAGCAAGGATTATACTCATTGTGGAAAAACTTGAAGCATTCCCGCTTCGATCAGGAACTAGACAAGGCTGTCCACTCTCACCACTTCTATTCAATATTGTACTTGAAATCTTAGCTGAAGCCATAAGACAAGAAAGGGAGATAAAAGGGATTCAAATCGCCAAGGAAGAAGTCAAGTTATCTCTATTTGCAGATGACATGATCTTATACCACAGTGATCCCAAAAACTCCACCAGGAAACTCCTGGAACTAATACAGAAGTTCAGCAGGGTGGCAGGATACAAAATAAATGTACAAAAATCAGTGACCTTCCTATATGCCCAGAATGAAAGAAGTGAAAAAGCCCTGAGAGAAACAATCCCATTTACTATAGCCCCTAAAAAAATGAAATACCTTGCATAAACTTTACCAAGGAAGTAAGAGACCTTTACAGTGAAAACTTTAAAACCCTAAAGAAAGAAATTGCAGAAGACACCAGAAGGTGGAAAGACCTCCCATGTTCCTGGATTGGCAGAATCAACATCATAAAAATGACCATCCTACCAAAGGCAATATACAGATTCAATGCTATACCAATCAAAATCCCAAAGCAATTCTTTAAAGAGGTTGATCAAACAAACAATCTCGAAATTCATATAGAAGCACAAAAGACCCAGGATAGCAAAGACAATCCTGAGTAACAAAAACACTGCTGGAAGTATCACCATACCAAACCTTAGTCTATACTACAAATCCATAGTTATAAAAACAGCCTGGTACTGGCTCCAAAATAGACACACAGATCAATGGATAAGGGTTGAAGACCCAGATATAAGCCCACACAATTACAGCCATTTGATCTTTGACAAAGGGGCCCAAAAGATCCAATGGAAAAAGAACAGCATCTTCAGCAAATGCTGCTTGGCAAAACTGGATGTCCACATGCAGAAGATTAAAACTCGACCCATATTTATCACCATGCACAAGACTTAATTCCAAATGGATCAAGGACCTCAATATAAGGCCAGAGACTACAAAAACCTTGGTTGAAAGAGTAGGGAACTCCCTCGAGTGGATTGGACTAGGCCAACAGTTTCTAATCAGAAATCCAATAGCATAGTCAATACAACCAAAACTCAACAGATAGATCTTATGAAATCAAAAAGCTTCTGTTCAGATAAAGAGATTGTAACTCGAGCACAAAGGCAACCCACAGAACAGGAGAAAATCTTCACCAACCACATATCTGATAGAGCTCTATTATCCAGAGTGCACAGAGAACTTAGAAAACTTACAAAACAAATGTCCCAATTAAAAAATGGGCCTTTGGGGGAGGGAGGGAACTGGTAAAAAATTTTAAAATGTAATTAAATTTTTAATAAAAAAAAAGGAAAAAAAAAAGAACTGAAATAGTGTAAACATTCTTTTTAGAGCATTTGTCATTATAAGGTAACATACGAATCTGATACAATAAAACTTTTCCAGAAAAAAAAAAAAAATGGGCCTTGGGGTTCAGGGAAAGGCCACTGGGTCCTTGTACGTCATCGGAGAGGAGGGCCCAGAGGAAAATCAGACATGCACAAGAAAGGACTCTCTGGGAATTGGGGCGGGAGGCACTGGGGGATGGGGAGGGAGAGGGGTGGGGAGGGTGAGCAGGAAGTACGGGGAGAGGAGGAGGAAGGGAGGGAACTGGTGTACCTAATAAGTTTGTATGAGCTGAAATTAAAAAAAAAAAATGGGCCTTGGAACTTAAAAGAAACTTTACCAGGGAAGAAATGGAAATGTCTAACAAATATCTTTAGAAATGCTCTGCATCCTTAGCCGTCAGGGAAATGCAAATCAAAACCTCCCTGAGATATCATCTCACCCCTGTCAGGATGACAAAAATCCACAATACAAACAACAACAAATGCTGGAGAGGATGTGGAGAGAGGGGAACTCTCCTACATTGCTGGTGGGAATGTAGGCTTATACAACCACTCTGGCGAGCAGTCTGGCAATTCTTAAAGAAGTTAAAGATTGAAATGCCATATGACCCTGCTATTTCACTTTTGGGAATAATCCCCCATACAGCAAAAACTCACTTCGATAGCACAAGCATGACCATGTTCATAGCAGCACTGTTACAATAGGAAAGTCATGGAACCAACCCAAATGCCCAACAGTTGGATGAGTGGATAAGGAAAATGTGGTACATTATACAATGGAATACTACTCAGCCATCAAAAATGATGACAATAAAAATTGCCGGGAAATGGATGGAATTAGAAAAAATTATATTAAGTGAAAATTAAGTGCCGTATGTACTCCCTAATAGGCGTCCTAGTACCAAACCCACTTAGTGACATACTCAAAGACAAATCTCTGTAATACCTACAGTAATTGCAAAGATTATAAGCAGGGAGGGAAGGGGAAGGAGGGCCCCACCAGAAACAGGAGAGAGGGGATCATGCTACAGCAGAGAAAATAGGCCACCATCAAGTACTGCAAGTAAGTAATGAGACATCTGGTTAAGCTCACAGACTTTCCTTCCTGGTCACTTGCATCTTTATGGGGTATGAGCTCATCAGAAAGGGAAGGCATAGAGTCTGGCAGATAGAAGGTAACCATCTTGCAAATGGGAGACTGGCCCCCCTCACAGCAGTCTCCTATTCTTATTCCATCTACCTTCAATCTACTCTTTTAATGACTCTATTTTAACAGAGAAATATAAAATGGGCTTTGCTTTTCCAGTTCATTTATTTCTATTTTTAATACAAAAAAAAGAAAGGTATACTAGTCATCATGTGAGTTTTTGATCCACTAAACTATAGCTCAAGGTCACTTGCAGCACAATTCAAGGAGCTACTTAACCATATCTCCAGTTGAAATCACTCGTTCAACACTGCATTCCCAGGATCAAGCTATATTTTTGGTCCCTCACACATCCTCCATTCTTATATGCTGAATGTCTAAAGAATCTCAAAGGATGAGACACTGGTAAAAATTTATATTGAATTCACTTAATGGCTCTTTCTAGCACAGATGATACTTTATATATATTAAGCCTAGAACTAGCATGGCGAAAAATAAAAATCTATTCATCAACAGGAATCTCAGGTAAATATATCAAACAAACCTATTTTTACTAGAAATACATATTTTAACTACATTCATGTTGTATGAAAAAAAAATCTACAGAGTCCCACCTTACAAGATATAATGTAACAGCTCAAAAGTTACATTGCAACTATTAAATATATTTCAGTGTCCAACACTTTAGTTTCACAGCATATTTAGCAATTAAGATAATGTAATTTTCCTAATATCTTGGCCAAATAATTTTAAAATCTCGCTTGAATAGTGTTAGCTTTCCAAAGAACTAATTTTATAGAAGAGTAAAGACTATGCAAACATTTCCAGCTCCAGCTTTCCACAGGATTCACTATTTAGCAGCCAAGGACACAGACATTATTCTAAGCCAATGCTGATTTCTACCTGACATTTCTGCAAGCTTCACTATTAATCTTAAAAAGATTCAAATTTGTAGTAAATACAGTGTCTCAGCAATGTATATACAGTTAACTTCCTCTCCAGATGAAATTTTTCCATAGTAATAAAAAAAATCCTCGTTTTTGAAAATGAAACGCAATGAATCCCTTGAAGAGTCCAAGGACAGCGAATACATATCCGAATTAGGTCACAGAGCTTTACAAAGATGAGCTCTCTAAATTACTTTAATGGTACAGCCAATCACTGTCTTCTAAGTTACTTAATCTTCCAAGCTGATAATCACAACTCAGAAAAGGTCACACATTACCAATCTGGAATTTAACCAGCGCATTCAGAAGTACTGAAAGAAAACCTGGCACATCTACAACCGCAGAATTTGGCAGATGGATATATAAGAGGATAGGGAGTTCAAGGCCAGTCAGGAAGGGTTACAAGAGACCTTGTCTTTAAAAAAGGGGGGGGGGAGGAAGGTAGGAAGGGAAGTACTGAAAGTATACACTAGCCAGTTTAAAGGAAACCTTTCTAGAACATCAGTACAAAGAACATATTCAAAGTATTATATGAATAGATGTATGTACTCAACAAACTGGTGGGCTCTATCTACCTTTCTAGTTGATTTCAACAAATAACCAAAACTGTTTTCACTTGAGATCTTTTGTTGGAACCGAGGTTCCCTTTGGGCCCCTTACCCAGACCCCCGAAGGAGACACGAGAACCACTAGGTTGCTGCAAAGGCAAGAGGCAAGCTTTATTAATCTAGCGCGCTAGGACCGTCTCCCTGCTCAGGCAAAGGAGAGCGGCCCCAACTGGATTTGGGGCAAGGTTTTTATAGGAAAGCAACTGCCTTGAGCAAGTACATTCTGCAAATATTTCCACTACACACAAGGAAGTTGAGTCAGTTCACAGATGTTCTGGCCGATAACCTCGCCCTGGGCAGTTCCCAGCATGCCCAGGGGGAGAGGTCCAAAGGGTGAGGCAGGCAGGCTCTGGTCAGCACGTCCGCAATGAGTTGGCGCCGGCGGGAGATTTGAATTTTGCGCCGGCGGGAACTTGGGCTTCACAGCGGGAACCTGGGTTCCACATTCCCCCCTTTTTCTTTTCTGGGTCATTTTGAATCTTAAAAATGTGGTTAGAGGGGAGACAGGGGAGGCCGAGCCAACCACATGGGAACTGGGGCGACGACCGCTCTAACTACTTCCTGCTGGAAAGGGTCGGTGTCGTGGGGTTGTGGTTGCTTGGCTCCTCGTCTCTGAAAGGGAACAGGACATTGTTATAGTAAGGATTCCTTTTCCTCCACTCTAGCTTGTTCATATGCATATTGTTGTCTTAACATCATAATTTGGACAGCGTTTAGCCTGTCCTTGACAAAGGCAAGAAGTCTATTAATGAGGCAGGGTCCAAGAGTCAGTATAATTATTAGTATCAAGAGGGGGCCAGCTATAGCCGATAACAATGTTGTGAGCCAAGGGGAGCTATTAAACCAAGTCTCAAACCATCCCTGTGGCTGTTCTAGTTGTCTTTGCCGCTTTTCTAAATTTTCTCTGACTTTAGCTAAGGAATTTCTTACAACACCAGAGTTATTTATATAGTAACAGCATTCCTCACCTAAGGCGGCGCAAAGTCCTCCTTGTTGTAGGAGTAGTAAATCTAGGCCCCTCCGGTTCTGTAATGCTACTTCTGCCAGTGAGTCAAGGGAGGCTTCTAATCGTCCTAAAGATTGTTCTAAGTATTGTATGTCCCAGTTAATAGCGCTGTGTAAAGCTTGTATCTGGGTTGTCTGTGTCCCTAGTGCTGCAGCCCCCATGCCAGCCCCTGCCAGTCCTAGGAGGGCTGCCACGGTTACTGCTACAAGTACTTCTCTTTTCGGCCTATAGATTCTATCTATAGAACGTTGGTACTGAGTTAAAAATTCTGAGTTTGTATGATAGATTATTCTAGGCATCACGAGCACTGGGACACAGGTGTCCTTTGTTGTATGCACGACTGTCCCAGACACACAGGCGGTTAGGCCCGTTTTATTACAAGCCCACCATGCTCCCGGTATCACTGGGGGGTAATATTGTCCTTGAGTGGCTTGTGTGGTCAGGCTACAATGACCAATAGTCTTGTTAATGTTAGTATCCCCTATGCAGTACCCTATTCCGGTTACGGGGAGAGTGAATTTAGGTTTGGTGGAGTTCCAGGCACAGGCTGTAACTTTAGGATTTGTAGGAGAGAGCATTTGTTCGGGATTTATTACATGAGCTTCGTAGTAAGGAGGGGCTGCATCATAGCAAAGCCAACAATCCCGGGTTAAATTAGGCTGGCTAGCGTTTAAGATGAGAAAAACAGTCTGTAACATAGAATAGAGTCCTTCGACTCCATTTTCAGGTCCAGAGGGCGGACCTGAGACCCTAGAAGGCCTTTCAGTCATTCTGTTACCTGCTTGGGAGTTAGTGGGCATTGGCACATTGGGGGTTGGGGCTTGGGTCTTACCTTTGATGGCGTTCTTAAGTACCTGGTTGATTCGGAGATGGGCTTTCTTATTAGCGTCTCTAGATGTCAGGTGATCCCTAAGTACCTGGTTGGTGACCACGTAGGACGTTGGCAGTCTAACCTGTTTCCTTATCTGTACGAACCCTCCCCGGTCTCGTCCTGCCTCATTGTACCTAAAGCCCCATTGTTTCCCTGAGAGCCATCTTGCGTTACCTGGCTCCCGTATAGTGATGTTAAGTTGTTCGCAATATGATCCGGGGCGTGGCTGCCCCTTCCATAAGGTGCAGCCCTTGGGATACAGAGTAACGGAGATGAACCTGTCATTTCCTCCATCAGGCTTCCCATTTCCCACAGTCTCACAGCCCCAATAGGCGCAATAGTGATACCCGGGCTGTTTACAATATCCCTCTGCATCCTCAGGGCAGCCATACCAAGGTATCGCATTCAAACAGGGTGATATGGGCACCAGAGCACACATAGAGGTGATGAACGTCACCGGTTGATCTCCATGGCTCGAGATCTCTTTGATGACTTGTGGCTGGTTTCCGGTCACTCGACTTAGTGTCCATTTAAACGGCTGATGAGCGCTGCTCTGTTCAGCTGTTAATTGGACTGGTTTCAGTAGGGTTAGTACCAGTGCGACGGATGCGAAGCTTAAGGGGGTTGTTAGTCTTTTCCACTGTCCAAGCATCATGTTTAGATAATTGTGGTGGCGCTCTCTTGACATGAGAGATGTGCACCCAGGCAGCAATACCGTCAACCTTTACCGCAGTGGGGGTGGTCAGCAGTACGGTGTAGGGTCCTTTCCAGCGGGGCTCTAAGGTGCGGGTCTGGTGTCGTCGGACATAGACGAAGTCTCCAGGGTGGAACCGATGCCTCTCCTGTCCAGGTTCCCCTGGTTGATAGGTGGCTGACACTTGGGTCCAGAGATCGTCCTGTACTGCTTGGATCCCTTTAAGCCTGGTAATCAGAGTCATATCATTAGTGGGGAGCCCTGTTCTTTTTATCTGTGTTATGGGGGCCGGGGATCCATAGAGGAGTTCGAAGGGGGTAAGTCCCAACAGTTTGGAAGGGGTGTTCCTGGCCCGGAACAGGGCCAGTGGTAGGAGCGTCACCCAGTCTGATCCGCCAGTCTCCACAGACAATTTGGTTAAGGTCTCTTTTAGAGTTCTATTCATTCTTTCTACCTGTCCTGAGCTCTGGGGTCTATAAGCACAATGAAGTTTCCAATCAGTCCCCAGGAACCTGGCTATTCCCTGACTTACCTGAGCAACGAAGGCTGGGCCATTATCCGACCCGATTACCTTGGGTGCGCCAAACCGAGGGAAGATGTCTTCCAGGATCTTCTTGACTACGACCGTAGCGGTTTCATTTTTGGTTGGATAAGCTTCTACCCATCCTGAAAAGGTGTCTATAAAGACTAATAGATATCTATATCCATATTTGGCAGGTATCATTTCAGTAAAATCTATTTCCCAATAGGTCCCTGGCCGGTCCCCTCTGAGTCGTTGTCCTAATTTTCCTCCTGTGGGCTGAGGGTTTACGAGTCCACAGGGTTTACATGCTGTAATAATTTCATCAATGAGGTGGGACATCCTAGGGATCATGAATTCAGTATCTTTGATAATATCCCTTATTTTGGCTCCCCCTAAATGAGTCCATTGATGCATCTGCTGAATTAATTCCCTCGCGTCCTTTCGGGGCAGAATTATCAGTCCAGTAGGGGTCCTCCAAGCCCCTAGTTCTTTATCGAAGGACTTGTCTAGTTTCTCCATTAATTTTAAGTCCTCTGGTGAGTACTCATAAGTAGGCCTTTGTTCTTCTAGTATTAGCATAGGAGTCATTTGTAAAGCTGCTTTTCTTGCCTCTTGGTCTGCCATGTTATTTCCTATAGCTATCTTATTGCTGTTTTTCTGATGCCCCGGGCAATGGATGATACTCACTTTTGCAGGCAGGTGGAGTGCCTCTAGAAGGTCTAGGATCTCATCTTTGTTCTTGATTTCCTTGCCTTCAGAGGTCAGCAACCCTCGCTGCTGATAGATGGCTCCATGGACATGTGCCGTTGCGAAGGCATAACGGCTGTCCGTGTAGATGTTAATGCGTCGCCCTTTGCTCATTTCAAGAGCTTTGGTCAAGGCTATCAGTTCGGCCTTCTGGGCTGACGTACCAGCAGGCAATGGCGAGGCCCAGATGACCTTAGTCCCATCCACAACGGCTGCTCCAGCTCTCCTTTCTCCATAGTCTAGGAAACTGCTACCATCAGTGTACCAGGTCATCTCAGCATCAGACAAGGGCTGATCAGTCAAGTCCTTCCGCCACCCGTGTGCTTCAGCAAGGACTTGCAAGCAGTCATGGACCGGGGGGTCCAACTCTGGCTCAGGCAATAGAGTAGCGGGATTTAAGCCAACGGCCGGTTGGAAGGTTATTCTATCATTATTTAGTAGCAAGGCTTGGTAGTGAGTCATCCGGGCATTGCTCAACCATCGGTCTGGAGGTTGTCTGATTACACTCTCTAGGGCATGGGGCACGGCTATAGTCAGATTTTGTCCCATGGTTAGCTTATCAGCATCTTTTACTAGGGCGGCTGTGGCTGCTATTATGCGTCGGCATGCTGGCCATCCGGCCGCGACTGATCAAGTCTTTTCGACAAGTATGCCACTGGTCTCTTCCAAGGCCCCAATTTTTGGGTCAATACCCCTTTTGCCATACCCCTGTTCTCTGCCACATATAGATGAAAGGGCTTTGTTATATCAGGCAAGCCTAGGGCTGGTGCTGACATTAGAGCCCTTTTTATATTGTCAAACGCCTGTTGCTCTTTTTCAGTCCAGGTAAACGGCTCCTTGTTTTTAGTCAGAGTGTATAATGGAGCTGCCAATTCTGCAAAGCCCGGTATCCAGAGCCGGCAAAATCCTGCAGTTCCTAAGAATTCTCTCATCTGTTTAGAGTTCTGAGGCGGTGGAATGTGGAACACAGTCTGTTTCCGTGCCTCTGAGAGCCATCTTTTTCCTCCCTCTAGTACATACCCCAGGTAACTCACCTTCTTCTGGCAGATCTGGGCTTTCTTGGCCGATGCTGGGTATCCCAGGTCTCCCAGCTCCCTGAGCAACCGCTCGGTGCCTTCTCGACAGGTTGACTCATCAGGGGCAGCCAGCAAGAGATCATCTACATATTGTAGTAGGGTTACCTGGGGGTTCTGGGTCCTGAAGAGTAGGAGATCCTGGTGTAAGGCCTCATCAAAGATGGTAGGCGAGTTCTTAAATCCTTGTGGAAGCCTTGTCCAGGTAAGTTGTCCAGATGTGCCTGTTACAGGATCCCTCCATTCAAAGGCGAAGAGGGATTGGCTAACAGGAGCCAGCTCCAAGCAGAAAAAGGCATTTTTTAAGTCTAATACCGTGTACCAGACTTGATCTGGGGGAAGAGAACTCAGGAGGGTATAAGGGTTAGGAACAGTTGGGTGGATATCTGCCACCCGTTTGTTTACCTCTCGAAGATCTTGTACTGGTCTGTAGTCATTAGTTCCAGGTTTCTTTACAGGAAGGAGAGGTGTGTTCCACGCTGATTGACAGGGGCGGAGGATGCCTTCTTTTAGCAGTCTGGTGATATGGGGTTTTATCCCTTCCTTGGCTTCTGCAGTCATGGGGTACTGCCGTACTGCGATGGGAGTCGCTTGTGGTTTAAGTTCAATGAGGACGGGAGACTGTTGTATAGCCCTTCCCGTACCTCCTGTTTCAGCCCATGCTGTGGGGAATCGAAGCAGCCATGACTCTATCCCCTTGGAGGTCTCTGATGGGGGTTCAAAGAGTCGATGTTCATCTTCCAGTCTAACAGTCAAAACTTGCAAGGGCCTCCCAATTGGATCAGTTATTGTCGCCCCTTCTGAAGAGAAGTGGATATGGGCTCCCAATTTGGTTAGCAGGTCTCTTCCCAAAAGGGGGTATGGGCAGTCAGGGATGACTAGAAATGAGTGAGATACCCGGCCCACCCCAAGGTCTACTGTTCTTTGGGTAGTCCATTGATATTGTTTGTTCCCAGTGGCTCCTTGTACCCAAGATGTTTTTCCGGATCGCTTTCCCTTGTCTTGTATTAGGACAGAATGCTGAGCCCCAGTGTCTACAAGGAAGTCAGTCTTTTTCCCCTCCACATATAGGGTTACCCTGGGTTCAGGGAGGGGTGCTGAACCCCGTTCCCCCTAGTCAGACTCATCTCCCAGGGTTAGTACCTCGGAGGGACCGCCTGGCGGACGTCTCTGAAACGGAGGCTTTTTGGGACATTCCTTTGCCCAATGTCCTCTTTCTCCGCAACGACGGCATTGATCTCTTTCAATCCTTCTATCACCTTTGTTGCTCAGGTATCCTTTCTTACCTCCCTGCCTGTCTTGTTTGTCCTGCACTACTGTAGCCAGGATTTGAGTAAGCCTCTTTTCATTCCTTCTATCTCTAATATCTTTCTCCTTTTCTCTCCTCTGTTCTTCTATATCTCTATTATAGAAGACCTTCTCAGCTACCTGCACAACATCCCTTAGTGACTTATCTTGTAATCCTTCTATTCTCTGTAATTTCTTTTTAATATCTTTGGCTGACTGGTCTATAAAAGCCATCATTACAGTAGCCTTATGCTCCAGGCTGGTAGGGTCAAAGGGAGTGAATCTGCGGAAGGCTTCCATGAGACGTTCAAGGAAGATAGCGGGTGCCTCCTCTGACCCTTGTAAAATCTCTCTTACCTTAGTCAAATTGGTAGGCCGCTTTGCTGCGCCTCGGAGACCTGCCATTAGAGTCTGGCGGTAGACGTTGAGACGCTCCCTACCTTGAGTAGTGTGGTAGTCCCAGTCAGGTCTGGTCAAGGGGGATGCCTCTTCTATAAGAGCTGGGATGATGGTGGGCCTTCCATCTGGCCCAGGGACATTCTTACGGGCTTCCAGCAAGACTCGCTGCTTCTCTTCACTGGTGAGGAGAGCTCCCAACAGTTGTTGGCAGTCCTCCCAAGTTGGCTGGTGGGAGAAAAGAACTGAATCTATGAGGGAGATGACAGCATCAGGGTTTTCAGAAAAGGGAGGGTTTTGATTTCTCCAGTTATATAGATCGGAGGAGGAGAAGGGCCAGTATTGAAGAGGCCTTTGTCCCTGTTCATCCGGAGGGCCATATTCTCGCAGAGGTAGAGTAGGAATAGTATCTTTATGCTGGAGTTTTTGTCTGGTTCCTGCTGCAGGTCCCTGGGAGAAAGGTGTTAATGAGGGGTAGAGAGAAGAAGGTACAGGGTCGGGAGACAAAGGTGGAGCAGAGGCAGGAGATGGGGGAGATCCGAGAGACTGAGGTTGTTCTGGCCTCTCCGGTCCTCGCTGGACGTAAGGTGGTGGTTGGTCCAGCAAAACTTTTTGTGCTTCATCGTCTTGGAGCACCTCCGTCCTAGAATCTTGCTTAGGGTTAGGGGTAGAAAGGGCTAGAACCGGGAGGGGCTGAGGAACAAAGGATTTCATCCAAGGAGGTGGATTTCGTACCAAGTCTTCCCATGTCACAATGTATGGTACTTGGTCAGGATGCAGTGGGTGTCCTCGTGGCCCCTCCTGGAAAATCTGTTTCTTAACAAGAGAAATTAGTTCTTTCTGAAAAGATCCTTCTGGGGGCCACCCCATATTGAAGGATGGCCATTCACTCCTGCAATACGTCTGCCATCTACTTTTTCTAAGTTCTAAAGAAAGATTATGTCCTCTTTCCCTAACGTCAGTCCAATGGTCAATCGTCAAGTCTAGGGGCGTTGATTGAGTCTGTCCCATTATATATTGAATTTCTTGAATACAAAAATACCCTAGAAACACAGAAAATGACACAAAAACGAGCCCAACAATTATCTGCTGCACCGGGTCCCTAAGCGCTCGCTCGAGCGGTTTCTCTCCCGGGAAGAAAGTGAAAGTAAAAGAAGCCGGCAACAGAGGAGTTCGGAGGCCCGCTGCAGTTCGGGTACGTCCTCCTTCTCCGAAAAGTTTTACCATGGGTTCAATTGGGTACTGTTTCTTCCAATTGAAACCCTCTTGCTGGGGTCCGGCTGGGAAACCTCTTCCAGCCGCAACCTCCTACTGGGGTTCGGCTGGGAAACCTCTTCCAGCCGCAACTCCCTCCTGGGGTTCGGCTGGGAAACCTCTTCCAGCCGCAGCCCCCCTGCTGTCCCTGGGGTCAGAGCGACCTCTTTGCCCCCCTGCGAGGTCTCAGACACGTCTGTCCACCTCTTGACGGGTACAGCCCCAATTTCGTCCCACCTAGGTGGCCTGGAAATGAAACTAACACGAGAGACCACAGACACAATGCACAAGACAGAGGCCAATTCGGGAGCTCCACTTACCTCCAACCCTGGTCGTCGGCTCCTCCGAGTTGGGTCAGGGGATCCCGGACGAGCCCCCATATGTTGGAACCGAGGTTCCCTTTGGGCCCCTTACCCAGACCCCCGAAGGAGACACGAGAACCACTAGGTTGCTGCAAAGGCAAGAGGCAAGCTTTATTAATCTAGCGCGCTAGGACCGTCTCCCTGCTCAGGCAAAGGAGAGCGGCCCCAACTGGATTTGGGGCAAGGTTTTTATAAGAAAGCAACTGCCTTGAGCAAGTACATTCTGCAAATATTTCCACTACACACAAGGAAGTTGAGTCAGTTCACAGATGTTCTGGCCGATAACCTCGCCCTGGGCAGTTCCCGGCACGCCCAGGGGGAGAGGTCCAAAGGGTGAGGCAGGCACGCTCTGGTCAGCACGTCCGCAGTGAGTTGGCGCCGGCGGGAGATTTGAATTTTGCGCTGGCGGGAACTTGGGCTTCACAGCGGGAACCTGGGTTCCACACTTTATTTTTAAGAATTACTGAATTTATACAAAGTAACTTGTAACTATTAAAAGGACTAATGACTCATTTACTTCATAGTATCATTTTAACAGCAACAACAACAAAAACTCCATCCACATGGACAACAACTAGAAAGGTTTCTTATTTCCTGCCTAACTTCAGCCTTTTAGATTCAGGATCCTTTTACACACTCAAAAGTTACTGAAGACCTCAAAGGTCTCTTATTTATAAGAATTGTGTCTATCTATCAGAGAATTAAAACTGGAAGAACTTTAGTCTACTTATTTAGGACAACATAAAAAATTATTGCATGTTATACAACACCTTAATGAAAAGTAAACTGTTTTCAAAAGTAATACAAAATTTAGTGATAATTACTTTGATTTTTTTTATTGAAACAGGGTCACCTTAGGTAGACTCAAACTCATGATTTCCTGTATCAGTCTCCTAAATGCTTACATGATATGTGCCGGCCCAGGATTTGGCAGATGGATGTACAAGAGGATAGGGAGTTCAAGGCCAGTCAGGAAGGGTTACAAGAGACCTTATCTTTAAAAAAGGGGGAGAAAGAAGGTAGGAAGGGAAGTACTATTGGGCCCGCCCAGGATTTGCCCCAGGGCATGGCGGAGCATGTGGGACTAAAGATGATGCTGAGGGCTAGTATCCTGGGTGTAACCCTGATCACATTACAGAGACCCCCTAATTCGTTTTCAGGTATTGACCTGCCCTCTGTGCTGAGTGACATTGGACTTGACTACTAGCATCTAATTGGGTGCCCATTTGGCACCTTGTGGTCTTTTGTCTATATAAGCTGTTTAGTTACCCCCAATAAACTGAGATTTGCTTTTGACAAACTCCCCCAACCGTGGCTGAGTCTCTGGGGAATTGAGGCGGAGGTGGAGACGGTGGGACCTTCCTGTGATTGAGTGTGTGAGTGGGTGGAGACACGCCATGCTGTGGGTGTTGGACTCTACACCACCAAATTCAGGAAATATTTTTCCAATTAATTGTGGATACTCCTTTTTGATACAATTCAAGTAATCACTTCTTGAAAGTTAACTGTAAAGTGGAATCTGAAGGCATTTCAAATAAATAATCTGCATGCTTGTTATCAGAATCTACTAGTATATATGTGTGTTAAGTATATATAAACCATCACCAGAGGTTGAGTTGAGACTATCTTCCTGAATTGCTTCCCCACCTTATTTCTTTGAGTTGAAGAAAGTAAAACTTGTTATGACTACCCAGAGAGCCCCTACACTATACAGAACCTGCTATCTTCACCCTCCAGTCCTGGGAATGAACCACCACATCCAGCTTTTATGTGAGTGCTACAATCCAAGCTCAAGTCTTCATATTTGCTGTACCAGTTACTCTCCTCTGTTGCTATGATGAATCACCACTCAGACTCAAGCAACGTGAAGAGGGAAAGGGAGATTTATTCAACTTATGATTCCAGAGGAGCGATACTATCTCTAAGGTGGAAAAGGCACGGCTAGCTGGCAGAAGCTGGAGACGACACCATGGAGGCCGAGAGCTGTAAAAACTTCCCAGTGCAAGAGCAGGACAGGGCTAACCCATCTCAAGGTCCACTCTCTGTGACTGCCTTCCTCCAGGAAGGCTCCACCTCCTACAGGTGCCATGACCTTCCCAAATAACTAAAGATTCAAACACATGGGCCTGTGGGGCACAACTCACTTTTCAAACCATGACACTTGCTCAGCAAGCACCATACCCACTAAGCCATCTCCCAAGCTCTGAATTTAGATTTTTGAGAGGTTTTATTCTGTAGCCCAGGTTGTCCTCGAATCGACAATTATTTAATAGTTTAACTTCAAGAGTACCCCAGTTCCAGTCAGTCTATGCTGTTTGAACAGATACTAGAGTTCTAGAAAATGTGTTCAATGGGGATTAGAACTTTTCCAAATGCTACATTTCATTATTGTCAAAGAAAAATCACATTTGTCATCTCAACATTACCCACAGTATCATCAGTGGTTAAAACCAACTACTGAGAAATTACTAATATCAGATTGACAGACACAAATTTTCCAAAAATGTTGCCTGAATGTTTGATTTATTACTATGGTAACAAATACTACCAGCTGTTAATACTTAAGAAAACAGGTTCCCTTCACTTATTTTTAAGGATATATTTGTCAAATGTCATATTTATCAGATTTTTCAAGTGAAAATTGTATTCCATGGAAAAAGCAGTAATAGATGTGCTTAGCATGCATAAGATCCTAGATCAATCTTCAGCACCACTAAATAAAATTCATTCATTCATTTTCTCATCAAAAACAACAACCAGGGGAGGCGGAGGGTCCTGAGTTCAGATCCTAGACCCCACGTATAGACGCCGGGCAGAAGCGGGGGCGGCCCGCGCTTCTGGTCCTGGTAGGGCGGAGCCTGTGAATCCCCGGGCAGAGTAAACAAGGAGGAGGTGGAGGTAGTCCATGGTGGTTCCCGAATTCGACCGTGGTTCTACACACACATATATACATACATACATGCGCACACACGCACAACTGAATACATACATACACACATGCACAACTGAATAATTAAAAAAAATATTTCTTACTACTATAAATTATGCACACTTCACTGGGCCACATATATACACTTTTAATTCTCACAAAACTAATCATGAATGATAAATATCCAAACCCAGACCTACACAGCTGTCAAAGCCATGATCCTTTCTCAACCTGACCTACATATAACTATTCATCCTACATATAACCCTGTTTGTTCATACATAATGTAGAAGGAATTATGATTAATTCTGGTTTCAAGTTTTGACTCCTGAACACAAGAATGTGAACATATGAAAGATCACACCAGAGCTAGGAAGATACAATAAGTGAATTTCAAGTGTGTCTGAGAGGGGGTGAAAGAGAAGAGCTCTCTCCAAGTGCACAGGGGACACAACTCTCCAGGGGTAACTCGGGATGCAGCTACCCTTCCTGTGACATGGGTCTGAAGTACTTGGCTCCCCGCAATGCCCCCATGATAGACTCTAACCAAGGAGTCTGCAGAGAAAAGGGCATTGTGTGTTTGTTTAGGCTGGTGTGAGTATTAGGCCTGAGCTCATTGGAATTCTGAAGCATACCCTTCAGCTCCTTCCCCAACAGCCACAATGAATAAATCTCCCCTACAATAAATCATTACTTTTCTTTCATTGATATCTTAGGGAGAGGTGGCAGACTTAATTGTTAGGGCTGACGGAATCCAGGCTTTGACTCTAAAAACTTCAGTGAGGGCAGAAATGCAAATTTGAGGCCAGCCTGGCCATACAGACTTTCCCTCTTGCTTCCCTCAAATGACCAAAAGAAACAGAAGGCAATTGGTGATTTTTAAACACTGGGACCAGATATATATATCCACTGCTGCACCAAAAAAAAAAAAAAAAAGAAATGAAAACAGATTATCTACCATTTTCCAAACATTGACTACTAAAAAAATGGCTAAATGAATGAAAAATATTTCTGTAGGGTTCTACCTTTCTTTAAATAAAGTATGTGTACAACACAAAGAACCTAGCCCTGCATTCATGGGGAGCTCAAAGTAAAGGCTGCCCTCTAAAGTGAGCTCAGAAAACAAGGTGACTAGTGCCCTCTACTGGAATGCTACTGGATAACTTTTTTTTTTTATATTTTTAACGATGATGGAAATCTAACTCAGTCCTTTGAGCACCTGAGTGCTCCATTGAGCTATATCCCCAACCTTCAAGCATTAAATATTGTTAAAAATATTTATGAACCTCAAGTACAAAGCACAAAGGGAAAGTCTAGGTTTAAAAAGTATACATACCTACCCCAACTTGATGACACACACCTGTAATTTCAGAGCACGAGCATCGGAGGCATCAGGATCATTACAAACTTAAAGCAAACAAGACTATCTCTAAGACTGACCATGATCACCAAGAAAACACAGAAAGAGAAAGTATACATTAACAAGTCATCATTTCCTTAGAGTTGAGGCTTTTTTAAAGTAGTGCCTCCCTTTATACTTCACTGACATTGATACTTTATATTACACTGAAAATGTAGTAACATGCAAATTCAAAATGTCTCAAAGACACTTGTAACTATTTAACAATGCAGGAATATATATTTCGCTAATAGGCTGGAGAGATGCCATACATACCTGGAGTGTCCAAATGACTGTGCGTGTTTGTGTGTGTGTGTGTGTATGTGTGTACCAGAGGGCACTGTGTGTGCCTGTGGAAGTGCAAGGGTGACTTTAAGAAATCACCTTGGCTTGTTTCTACTGCCTTTTTGCTTTGTTCTGGGATTTCCCAGGCTTCACTCTTCAGAGCTGGAAGTGCAGGCCACCACCATTTCTGCTTGGTGTTTTTATGTGGGATCTGGGATCTGAACTCATGTCCTTCTGCTTTCAAGGCAGTCTTAATCCGTAAGTCAACTGTCCAGTTTCAAAGCATCTTCTTAAATGATAACATTTTTCAAATCTTTCCTCTACAGTAACAATATAGAGAAAAGTCTATCTTAAACAGATTTATATGATCAGTTTGGTACGTTTTGCTTTCTTAATGTTTATAACAAAGCAACATATCAGTGACCACATTTTCTCGGGTGGCTGCATTCTTTCATCAAAGTTTTATATAGCTATTTACTGCAGGATTTCTCAGAACCTTTACTCTACTGCTATATATTATGAATTTCCATAAAATTGGCTATAAAATGATTCTTTGGCAGAACCTTCCATAGACTTCACATTCTGAGAAACAAATTAGAAGGGAATGTTGTAAGATACATTTATTAATTTCTAACAGTAAGCAAAGTGTAAAACTATGCATTTTTAAAGGAGATATGAAGCCAAACAGAGTTAATTTTTAAAATTTATTTACTTTGTGTGTATGTATGTGTGTATATCAGAGGGCATTATGTGTGTCCCTGTAAGACCAAGGGTAACTTTGGTAATCATCTTGATTGCTTCTACTTCTTTATGCTTTGCTCTGGGATTTCCCAGGCTCTGCCCACCAGGGCCTAAAGTTACAGGCCACTGCTGTTTTCAGCCTGGAGCTTTTACATGGGACCAGGGATCCAAATTTAAGACCTTCTGCTTATGAGGCTGAAAGGGACAATTTTACTTGCCAGACTAGCATGTCTGGCCAAGTATACTAAAGGATGTCAACTTCCCTAACTGGCTCTCTCCATCTTATTCATCTTCCCCATTAACTCTACCATCTCCTGAAGGCTTTCTAGGGGTCTAATTCAATCACTGATCCTTTACAAATGTATCCAGACCTTGAACCTCAACCATCAAATTGACAACTATATCCTCCCTCTCTTTCTTTCTCTCTCTCTCTCTCTCACACACATACACACACACACAAAAAAAAAATCTTGTTTTTGGTGATTCATGAACCCATCATGCCACTCCACAGTCATCTCTACTTTAAAACTAATTTACATACAGTGTCATACTAAGGCACCACTAATAGTTTTCAGCGTAAATCCAAGAAGCAAGATGTAGTCAAGCACTTCTATACTGCCAGCGCTCAGGAGGCAGAGGCAGGAAGATCGTTTTAAATTCAAGGCCAGATTGTTCTGCACAGTGAATTCCAGGTCAACAGGAGACTACATGAGACCTTATCTCAAAACAAAAGAACAAAAAGTAAATTCAAGAGCCTAAAGCATGACTACAGTGATTATAATCACATGTAAGTCTTATGAAGGCTGGTAACGGGTTCCTCTAAGCAAGTTTTGGGCAATTTGCATCTACTAAGGAGCATCTATAGAATTCATGCTCCTCCAGTCCTGTGGCGCCAGCTCATTTCCTGGACAAACTTCCCAACCAGCAAACAACTCCAGCAAACCAAGTAAATACTAAAAAGTGCTAAATTTTTGAAAAATTATTTTCTAAGTTAAAATAATATCTTAATGACCAAAGTATAAAAATTCTAATTTATTTCTTATCAAAACTTTGTTTTCTGAGTACTTTTACAAAAAAAAAAAATCTGTAGGATTACTATGGAACTCAATACAAAGAGATAGTATCTATGCAATTTGTTTATTTTTGTAGAACACATTAATTCCTAAACTAAAGGACTTCTATATATTTCCAGTACTTTTCCAGAATAAAGACTACTATTAAGCTGGTATGGAAAAACATATTTGCAGTCCCAACACTGTGGAAGCAGAGACAGGAGGATGCCCCAAGATTTAAGATCAACTTGGGCTACACAGTTAATAGGCTTCATAGGAAGATTATGCATCAAAATAATTTTCAAAAATAAACATAATTAGACAAAAATTCATAAAGAATATACACAAACCACAAGTATACAAAGTATTAATTTGTTATAACAAGCTATAGGAGAAAAAATATTTTATCTTTTCCCTTCATTCTGTTTAGAAACCATTTCACACTACCTCCTAGTGTAAGATATAAGCATTTTCCAAGTATGAATTTATTCATATTTCAAAGGTACATCAATTTCTCAAGTTTCTAATAAGAAATGACAAACAATGCACAAATATCTCAAACTGACAATCTGGAAAAGAATAATCAACACAAATGAAATCCACAAGCAGAGGATAGTTTCCACCCCAAGATCTTAATAGAATGGGAACCAAAAGGTATTAGTCTACATAATTTTCTCTCTAAAAGAATAAGAAAAAAAGAATATTTCAGACATTTATGCAATTTTTGTTTCATCATAAAAGGCAGACTATATTTTATCCTTTATTTCTATACAGTCGAAAAACTGCTTCATTAAACTCACTGAAAGCTAAATATCTTAAGGCAAAATATTTTATTAAAAAAATTATGCCTCAATGAAATTTAAGTTTTCTTTACAACAGTCAAACAGGAAACAAAATCTACTAGCACATTAGCTTCAGATAAAATGAAAATCTCTACCATAACCACATAATTTCCTAATCCAATCCTTTCGCAGGAGTCATACAGCCTTCCCTAGTGCTTCTCTGGACAGTCAGCCCTTAGCACTACTACACCCTGTAACACAATCATAAACTTCTCAGTGGTTTAGCATCATCATAAATGCAAAAACAGCAAACTATATCTAATTGTAAAAATCTCAGCAAAACATGCAATAACTCTCTGGTTTGACATAGACAAGTTTCATTGTTAATGAAAATTAAGTCTACCGATATGCTACTGTAAAACTGAAGATTATTGCACACACAATAAAATGCTAAATGTAGAACAGGGTGAGGGAGAAGGAAGAGGAGTTGGAATTAAGTCTAACCTAAAATAAAATAACAAGACAGTACAATCACAAGAGGAAAGAAAAATATGTATGTCAAAACTCTGCAAATAACCCATGAAATTAACCTTATGAAAAACCTGCATGTTCATCTACACAATGCCACAGTCTGTAGTTGCAAAGCCTATCCACTTTAAGATCTTATTTGTGGTAAGATGCAATAAGAAAGGGTAGTGAAAGAGGTAGAAAAACAACCCATTACAGGTTGTTAACAAGTAACTACCATTTTGGTTAGTACACCACATGCCACTAAAATAACACACCAGGCTGCTCCAACATCACATTACTTTGGTAACCTACTCAACAAACAGGAATCTAACTCAACAACATACTCTAATTTTCATACCCTAAACTCTCTAAAAATGTGTGCTGGCTATTTTTCTGAAAGAAGCCACACCTTGGTCCCAAGGATCTGACACAACAATCCTCTAATACAAGTCAATTTTCCTTTAGTTTCACTTGGACAGATGACAGGTGTGCGGGGTTTCTTTGTACTACCGTTTCATAGATTAAAAACATAAGACCAAAAAATAACTGAAGTCTCAGAAATGTGTCTGAGGTGTCATATTCTTAGACCTGTCAATATATACCTCAGGTCCCCAAAGAGGATGTTTACTTACAGAGTCACAAAAACTGGGTTGTTGATGTCAACCACTTATGCTGATTACTTTTTAAAACACTATTTCCAACAGACTCATGAAATAGAATTTAACAATGTAAAGGTTGTCATATAAAAAAAAACTGAATGAAGGCAAGACTCCATCTACCCAGTTTGTCTATTTCCTAAGATGAAGGCGAGTAGTACATGCCTGCAACCCCAGCACTTAGAAAGCTGAAGCAGGGGGCTGGAGAGGTGGCTCAGGGGTTAAGCCTCTGCCTTGCAGGCAGAAGGTCCTGAGTTCGGATCTTAGACCCCATGTATAGACGCCAGGCGGAAGCAGGGGCGGCCTGCGTTTCTGGTCCTGGTAGGGCGCAGCCTGTGAATCCCGGGACAGAGTAAACGAGGAGGTGGAGGTGGTCCATGGTGGTTCCGGAATTCGCCCATGGTTCTACACACACACACACACACACACACACACACACACACACACACACATACATGCACACACGCGCACACCATACATGCATAATTGAATAAATAATAATAATAAAAATTTAAAAAAAAAGTTGAAGCAGGATTGCTGCCTATTGAGGACAACTGGGGTTCAAGGTCAGTCTGCAGCACAAAAGGAACGAAAGAGAAAAGAAAGAGAAGAAAAAAATGAAAGCCTAAAATGAAAGAAATCAAATAAAATTTTCAAGGGATATTCCCAAAATTTCATTGGTAACATAATTGTGTTAAATCATGAGAACACTCTAAAGAGATTTTTACAACCTATACTAGAAAATAACATATCCATCAATCATAAGTGATATATCTAGGATGATCACATTTTCGCAATGTAAAACAAAGGCTCTAGTTATTTGGGAGGGTTATAGCACACATCTACCTACAGCAAGTGTAAGCACCCTACAACTTCAAAACTTCAAAAGTTGAATATTTGCAATATAAAAGGTTTTCCTAATATCTTAATTAAATCAGTGAAAAATCTTAATTTTAAGAGCAGAACTTTATAGACTAAATTATGAAACTGATGTGCTCCAGTTTCAGCAGTAACAAAAACTTTCAAATTTTTTGGCATAAGTACAGGTTTATGATGTATTAGGTAAATACCAATTTTACTGTACATTTTGACTACGCTAAGCACTGCACTGTGAGTTGGCACAATGGTGGTTCATTCACACTTGTAATACAAGCACCAGGGAGGCTTGAGAAATGAAGGAAAGAAGCCAGCCGGCTTGTGAGCTACCATGTGAAATCTCATTTCAAAAACCAAAACAATAACAAAAAAACAGTTGTAACTCACAAACATGTCACTTTTATGACTTTCACGTAACTAGATAAAATGAACAAGGTAACAGTTAACTTGGTGTCCTAAGTTTCAAAGCAGTTTATTCGCTCACTACGTCAATGTATTGGCACTGCTCCTTTTAAACTGGCAATTACTGATTTTGGCTATTATTATTTCTGTAGTCTTATCTTCCCAAAGGTTTAGTGGATACGATCTTCCAAAGTGCTCTTCCTGCCACACCATTAATACTAGTACTGAGAATTCTTCTGACATTTGTCCCCACTCTCCACTGGAATGCAGCTTCTATTTAAAAAAAAAATGTTCTGCTTAGGATACTACTAAATCGGTTCTCAATAAGTTATTGCAGTGAATGAATGAATGAATGAATGAATGAATGGAGGATATGGCTTTATCGTGCACTCCCCACCTGCTAAAGTGGACAGTGTTTGGGAAAACATCAGTTTCTGCCTAGCTTTATGAAAACTCAGATACTACTTAATGTTTAATTAAAAATCTGCAAACTAAGAACTGGCAACAATGTATTTGACACTATGAGAAGGTGCTAGGCAACAGTATATTCAAAAACCATGCAAGTAAGACTCCCTAGGAGTTTCCAAAACTCTTTGCCATCGCCGTGAACTATCTTCCTCACATCTCACTATTTGAACTCGTTCCCTGGATATCTGGAGTACTTGGAAGTGAAATTTCTTCCACACTTGACAACAATCTTCAAATTGAGGGGACATCTTGCAAACAAGTCGTTTTCGTTGGAGTTAAGACTGGAAACGTTTCTCTGAAACCTTCCTTCCGACGACGGTCACAGTAAAAAATCAGAAGTAGGAACCCCCCTCGCCGTCTGAGTCACGGCCTAGGAGAGAGAACCCCACTGTAGGGCACACATTCTCGATGTCTGACGCACAAAACCGGCTTCCTACGAGCGAGCCACCGTGCGCTCATCCCAGGGGCCTCCGCCTCTGCAAGTCCCTCCGCAGCTAAGCCCTGCGCTCGCCTCCCGGGCCCGCGCGCGGAGCAGCGGGGAACGCGTCGTGGCGCTGCGGGGACGCAGGGACTTTCCAGCGCGCGGGACGCGGCCACCGCCAGGCCAGCAGGAACCGCGTCCTGCCGAACGATGGCGCCGTCCACGAGGCCCGGAGCGCGGCCGCCGCGGAGCCGAGGAGCGGGGCAGGGGCGGCCTCGCGGCCGCGGATAACACACGCTCGGCGGAGCCCTCCGCCCGGCGCGCTTGGGGACTGGGCAGGCGAAGGGCCTCGCGCACGGGCGCCGATCCTGCTGGGACCTCCGACCACGCGCCGCCCCCGCGTCCGGGCCACACAAAGGGCCCCGCGCGCGGCCTCCCGGACACGCCGCCCGCCGCGACCCCGCGCCGCCTCTGTCTGCCGCCCTCGAGGGCCGCCCCGCTCCTTACCCGCGTGAGTAGCGGTCTCATATGCTCGCCAGCCCCGTCCGCCTCCATGGGCCGGCCCGTTGAACACGGTGCGGCCGCGGCCGAGAAGGGCGCGCGGGGAGCGGCGGAGCGCTGGCGGCGGAGGCCGGCGGCCGGCGGGCAAGAGTTCTCGCTGAGAGCCAGGCTGCGCGGCGAGCGGCGAGCGCCTAGGATCCGGAGCCGCCGCTCGCTCGGAGGAGGGAGCCGTGCCGGGCGGGGGCGTGGCGCCCGCTGACACGCCCCCCGGGTCCGCCCCCGGGCCCGCCCCCTGCTGGTTCGGCACCTCCGACAGGGCTCCGAGCGCCCGCAGCCAGTGGCTAGGCCTCTGGGGGGGCGATAGGGGGCGAGGGCGCAGGGAACGGACGTTCGTGCCAGCGGTTCGAGGGTTGCGCACGCCCTCCCTTCCATGGTCAGTCACTCCGAAGCCCCGCCCTTCTTTGTAAAAGCCTAATTGGCCAGAGCTGAGAATGGAACTCGGTTTTCGGGTCTTAAGTTCCATTGACGTTTCTGAGTACACTGGGGGTCTACACCTCTACAGAGTCTTCAGTGTCTGTTTTATCAGGCAGAAGGAAAGAAGGCTGAATCCTGCTCAGGAAGCCAGATTTTCACCACCTCTGCAAGGTTCTTTAAATTTCAGTTCCCCTGTGAAGGTGCTTGGCATGGGAATGATTTATTTTGTTTGTTTGTATTAGAGTCAGCTCTGGAAAGAAATGTGTATTATCAGTCATTACCTTCCTACATGTTTTTAATAGAAGATTAAAAACAAAAGCCTTTATCAACAATAGACATGTGCCTTTGTGTACTGGATGACTGTTCTTGCTTTGAGTTTTTTTCCAGAGTCAGATAGGCTGATACGTTATTGTGCGTAACTTCTCTAAGAGCAGATGTACTTAATAATGGCTCCCGCTTAAAGAAACCTAGATTTAGAGACTTTGGCATTATGCAAACATATTTCACCTCTACTACTCAAGTACTACAAAATATATTTCAGATAGTTTGTGTTCCAAAAACAACAACAAAAAACTACTTAAAACTGAAAATCTCCAATGTAACAGTGTTATGAGGTAGGGCCTAGCAAAAGGTGTGATGAAGGATCCAAGTTCCTGAATTGATAAATGTCCGTAACAGAAGGCCTGAGGCTGCATATATTCAATCTCTTGCACTCTCCCAAATGGAGTTTAACCCTTGAGCTTTCAAATGTGGGATGAGACAGGACCAAAGCACTCTCTCACCTCAAACTCCATGGTCTCCAGAACTGTGAAAAAATATTGTTTTTCTTTACAAATGACTATTCTGTTGTAACTGTACGCATCAGACTAAGACAGTGTTGTGTCCCTGTTTTAGAGATGAAGAAACATTGGCTTACAGAATTAACTGGTTTGGGTTAAGAGGAGATGCTCTTTTGATGTATCCTTATGATGCCTCACCCAAAAAGAGTTACAGAAGAAGTCAATAAAGAAAAAAAGTGAAAAACTGGGGAAAAAAGGAGAAGCATCACAAATACCGGTGTCAACTTGACAGTCATATCTGTTACTCTTCTCTGTTGCTGTGTGACATGACAAATAGCTTAAAGGGGAGAAAAAGTGTGATTTATTCATCTTACTGGTCCGGGGGGGGAGATATAGTACAATGTGGCAGAAAGGAATGGTCAGATGGCAGAAGCTGGGGGCAGCTCAAGTATGTCAGTCAAGGAGGCTGCTGCAAAACTGCCAACTGGAAGAGCAGACCTCACCCTGAAGTAGGGTGGGGCTAATCCACTTCAGGAACCACCACCTGTGACTTCCTTCTTCCAGCAAGATTCCACCTCCTAAATGTGCCATGACCTTCCCAAACAACTAAAGATTCAAACACATGAGCATGTGAGGGAAAATTCACATTTAAAACCATGACACTCCACCCCCGGCCCCAGAGACTCATTGCCATCTCATTATGGAAACCATAGTCCACCTTTAAAAGTCTATATAGATTGCAACAGTGTTCCCAACACAGTCCAAAAGTTCAAAGTCCAAAGCCGCCTATAAAATCAAAAGATAAGTACATCCAACCTACAATGGGACAGAATAAACATTCCCATTATAAAAAGAAAAAATGTGGATATATGCAGGAAAATGGTTCCAGAATGAGACCAAAAACTAGCAAAATAACTCCAAATTCTGCAGCTTCACATCCAACAAATATACTTCCTGCTGAAATCATCTCAGTTCCATTCCTTCAATGAAGCTGCCCTTAGAACAAATTGCTCTCTTGGGTTGGCTCCTCTCAGGCACAGCTTTCCTTGGCAGATGTTCCACATGACTCTGGCATCACTAATTTCTACATTTCTCATCACCTCCATGTAGGACAATGTTATGCCCGCCCTTTGGATCGTTTTCCCATCTGCAATACAGGCATAGAACTGAAGACTTGGAGGCTGGAGAGGTGGCTCGGTTAAGCCTTCGCTTACAGGCGGAGGTCCTGAGCTCCTAGACCCCATGTATAGACGCCGGGCAGAAAAGCAGGGGCAGCCTGCGTTTCTGGTCCCTATAGGGTGGACCTGTGGATCCTGGGCAGAGTAACGAGGAGGTGGAGGTGTCCATGGTGGTTCCCGAATTCATTCGTGGTTCACACACACATACAAATACCCATGCATGCACACACGCACAATTGAAAACAAAAGAACTGAAGACTTTGGAACTGTTTTCCATAGATACACTCCCACACCCACATGGTCTTGTCCTTGTCCTACTTTGCATTCCAACATGTGTGGGGAGTGACATCAAGCAACAGAGATCACTCTGAATGACCTGTCTGGCAGTAGGCATTAACAACCATTTTTCCACTTCTAGTCTTTCTTCTCATTTCCATCCACACTTTGGGCTGGGTGTGGGGAGGCCATCCCTGAGTCAAAGTTAGATTCATTGTTAGAAATAAGATAACATAGAGGGCCCACCTTAGTTTTCACAGCGGGATCCTTCGTGGAAGTGATAGTCCTGTTTCTTTCTCTTCTGTCCTCTGCTGACTTCCACTGGGTGTGGTGATCCAGGAGGCTAGTTCCTCCATCTCACAATGGCATTGTCAGGATCACAGGATATGGCCTTTCCAAGTGGATGCTAAGGTCTGTAAAGGAATTCTCTTGACACAGGCAGGAACTAGTGTATTAGTTCAGAGATGGGCCATGGTTCTGCCTCATGAACTGGTCACTGGATGGCCCTCTGGTCGCCAAGTGGCCTGTAGTGACTTCTTTGTTACCACTAGAAGCTGTTTCTGATCCATTGGGAAGGTTTCTATCCATCCTGAGAAAGTGTCCAAAAACACTAATAAATATTTGTAATCAAACGTAGTATCACTTTTACCTCTAAAGTCCAGTTTCCAATGTTCTCCAGCACACTGATCCCTCTGGGGCTTTCTTACCTCCCTTCTGGTTTACTTGCAACACATCTGGAAACCAGTCTCTGGTTATCTTATCTAGCTCGAATATAGTATCATATTCAACACCACCACCAACACACTCTTTCCCCCCAGCTGTGAGGGTCTGGAACTCAGTCTATGACAAATTCCTGATGTAAGCTTGACAGTGATGTCTGTCAAAGTAGTGATTCCTAACCAAACTTTTTTTTGGGGGGGGGGAGGCATACAAGTTATTCTGGTTTTCCCAATCTCTTGTCGTGTGGTAGTGCTGTTTCCAGGCATACTGCCTGGAGCACCAGGTCCCTACTTTTGTGTGGAGATACTGATAAGGGGCATCATTCCTAGAAACCTGATGAGGATTGTCCTAACTTGGGAAAGCATCAAGTGGTATGCTGATTTGGTGACAGTGAAACAAACTGGGATGTGACAGAGGAGTCAGCTGGAAAGCAGAGGCTACTTGCTGATTGTATGCCATGGGGACTGTTGCCATTGTTTTTCTGAATTTTCCAAGAAACTAGGATTTGGACTTCATTTTCTAAATTAAAGGGATGTGGGGGCTGTAGAGAAAACACATACCAGGCCCATTTTAAGAGTGGGTAGTATCAATTGGTAACCTCTGTCCTATCCAAGCTGAGATTGGTGAAGTGCCAGTGAACTCATACTGGACTTAGACTTAATAGATGAATGAAATGTTCCCCAATTTTTGGATTACATTCAGGATTGTCAAAATTTTTATTTTAGCAAACTTTTTCCAGAACTTTTTAGACTAAGGTTACACTGTGGATTCAATCCATCCTGGGCTGTAGCAGTCTCAGAGACCCATGGAGACCTTGGGGCGGGGATAATAGTGCTGGGTCAATAGCACAGACCCCGGAAGTCAGCGAGTGACAAAGCAGACTCGCAGGCTTGCAGACTTGTTTATATAAATATCAGGCTGCTTATATACCCCACCCAACATCCCATAAGTCCCAGTGTGAGTTTTTGCTGAGTTGTCCTGTCTGGGTTGGTCCTCTCAACAGGCGGTTTGACGTCAGCACTAGGCGTGGCAGCAGGTGGTAGCTTGGGGAAGTTCATTCGCGCATGCATCCCATACAGATCATCCCTGAGTGGCATGCTCCCCAGGTGGAGGTATTGTAGTGATGATTGATCAGAGACTTTAATACAGGCCTGCCTGGTCTGTTTTTCCTACACTGGGCACATGTCAAACCTTATATCAAAACAAAAGTAACCTCTTCTTGCAACTTACTATTTATTGTTCAGGGTTGCATTAAGCTTTATCCTGAAGCATGTGTCCCCACCTTCTTTTTCACACTTCTCTCTCCTTGTAGTTCTTGCCTTGGGCACTAACACTTGACACAGAGCAAAAGGGCCATAAATGAAAGCATTCTGCTATATTTTTTTGACAGTGTCTGATGACATTTACTTTTGCAGTTAGTGAAAGGTAGTGGTCTGCTCTAAGTGCTAGCACTTACCAGTCAACACCCTGGGAGGAATTGGCCAGGGCCAGGGCCGAAGGGGTCTTAGCCCTGCTGACCAGACAATTTATCTCTAAGCTACTCAGTATTATACATGAATTTGGGCAACCATCCAAATCTTTCATAATAGCCAAGACAGCAAGAATAGCATAAGTTATAAAAAGAAGTAATGATGGTAACAGGAGGACACTCAATGGAAACTAAATTATTATGACAGCTTAGTATTCAAACAACACCAATTTCAACGTAGACAATATGTACCACGACTCTGGGAACATTTGGGCCTCTTCCCATGATAAATCACAAGCTGAACAATATCACTACTTGCCTTACACCGACTACAGCATAAGCAAGACCTTCCAAAGGGACAAAAAGCAGGAGCAAAGACGTTCAAACTGCTGATGTTTCTGCTCAGATTAGTCAGTACTGGGTGGGCCCAGGGAAGGCCAACTAGCCCCCACAGGCTGTTAAGAATGTTACCTGCAGTTTTTAGGATAAGAGCATGGTCTGCAATCCACAACAGACCCCGCTCAGCCACCTGTCTCCACTATGCCAATAACAGCAAAAGCACAGAAAAGCGTCTTAATATGACTTACATTGGGAACGGAACAAATAAAGGGGTTCAGTTACTCTAAGTATAACAGGGTTGGAGTGTGGGAGTGGAGAAGAGGTCTGCGTAATTAAACTGTCCTGGTCCAGGTGTGGTCAGGTGCTCATTGTCTTCGTTTGGGTTATTCGAAATCCCCTTGGTTGTCATCATTCCAGTGGATCATTATGGTTTCTGTAGTGATTATTCTGCTGCACTCAGCCACACCCTTGTGGATAATTGCCCTCATGTGGGAGAGGTTCTGGCCTGTGAGGTTTTCCTGTTACAGGAATATAGGTCTCTGAAGAGGAAAGGTTAAGGACATGATCTCTGTGCCTCTGGTTAAAATAAAGGAACTAACAGAAAATGAAGGTAGGTCGAGATGCCAGGCTTTTCATCCTGCATTTAGTTACCTGTGTAACCAAGTGAAGAGTCCATGCTTTTATAGCTAAAGCAGATTGTGTTTCAGAATACATTCTGGAGGTTAGAAGGATGTTAACTCAGACAGAGGTAGACATAGCCTCAGATAACTTATTGTTGTGGGCCTGAAGGCTCAGAAATTCACCAGTCTAAGGGGGAGGGAGGGAACTGGTAAAAAAATTTTTAAATGTATAATTAAATTTTTAATAAAAAAAAAAGAATTCACCAGTCTCACACCGAGTAAAATTTCAGCAGGAATGGCTTTATTAATGCAACACACCACAGACTGTACTCAACATGTGGATTTGGAATATAGCCCCGAATCTCTTTTGTCCGGGCTTATAAAGGCAAAGACCGAGAAAAATCAAAAAGATGACAAAAAATTTTTAAAAAGCATTGGGACCCATGGAGGAAGCAGCAAGTTGACTACAGAAGTAGAGACAAACTGGTTATTTTATCTTGTGTGACTGCAAGTTAGGTTACAAGTTTGGAATCTTCATGATGGTCCTAAAACTACCTTAATACACAGGGTCTTGTATAATACCCATTAGTGAGTGGTCAATAAACCTTGGGGCACAAAGTTACAGAGTCTGGCTAACTGCATTACACAGTGTTCCAGGATCTGTGGGTGTTTTTTTTAATTTTTTTTATTTATTCAACTGTATGCATTGCGTGTGTATGTGTGGCGCGCCGTGTGTCTGGGTGTGTGTCTGTGTGTGTGGTGTGGTGTCGTTGTATGTAAACCACGGATGAATTCGCGAACCACCATGGACGCCTCCACCTCCCTTCTGCCCGGGATTCACAGGCTCCGCCCTACCAGGACCAGAAGCGCAGGCCGCCCCCGCTTCCGCCTGGCGTCCATACATGGATCTAGGATCCGAACTCAGGCGGAGGCTTAACCCCTGAACACCTCTCCCAGCCCCCAGGAATCTGTTTCTTTAGATGACTTGTAATTTAAGAAGGCTCCTCAGAGGCCTACCAAGAACAAAGCCTGCTAAAGCAAAACCCTTTATCCCATGATGTTTTAGTGTTCTAAAAATAGACTACCACATTCCCCCCCCCCTGGTTCTATGAACATGAGTCAAATCATCACTCAGCAGTGGTATAGGGGATTATATTATTTTCTAAAATCATGTAATTGACAATCGCCAGGATGTTAGGTCACATACAGAGTAAGTGGTAATTAGGGCACTAAAATGGGCCCAAGATAATCTGGCTCTGGCTTTGCAATATTCCAGATCTCTCCACTTTTGGTGTCTCTAGTCAAGTCAATCAGCCTTACAAGTGTAGCAATTGTCTCCTTAGCAAACTTACATTCAGTTCCCAGCTGATAAAATGTCATGGTTTTGTACTGATAAAATGTCATGTTTTGTACTGATAAATGTCATGGTTTTGTACATGTAATCAACCATCACAGAGTATCTAAAAAGATTCATTCCTAGTGTCTTGTATAGATGAAGGTGGGAGAACAGACTTAAAATTCCCTTTAATCATCACATAAAATTCTTTAAACCATCACATCATGTACTTGCTTAACCCTTCTAAGTCATATCTCATCTTTTACAACATACTTTAACCTAAGTAACCACACATCAACCTCATAAACTTTTTAACTTTCTAAGCAACATAACTATCTCAAACCTATTTTAATCATAACGATATATCTACAAACTTCATATTTCTCTCTCTCTACTAGATGATTCCTTCCTGCTTTATCATATTAGATAACCAAAACATCTCTCTCTTTTTAAGGAGGATAGTAGTAAACCTTATCTTTAGAAGAAATTAAGATTTGAGCTTTCCTCGGCATTGCAATCTATAGACATAAATACCTAATTACATATAGACAGTACATATCCATACATCTCACCCAATTTGTCATTTGTTAAGTTAAAATATCAATTTACTTCTTATTCTAGCATTAAGCAATCTTTTAAAAATTTGTACCTTTAATACTGACCCCCCCAGCCCCCAACCACCCCGAGCCCCACGCGTCCCGCGGCGAGCACCCAGGCCGACTGCAGCTTGGCCTCGCCCCCCCGGCCCGGACACCCCCCTCCTCCGCCGCGCCGCCCCGCCCCCCCCCCCCCCGCCCAAGCTGGCAGGTGAAGAACTCTGCCATCAACATCAGACCCTCTGCCTCTCTGGCCCACCGGGACCTACGCACGTGGTCCACGGAAGACACACTGCTACTCAGAATTCAATAGAGCCCAAAGGAAGCTCAAGCAAAATTCTAAGGAACAAAGGGAGCACAGGCCATACATCTGGACTCCACTACAATCATTATATCACGTGGGAGAGTTTCTTCTCATCCAGCCACGAAAGTATATAAACTTTTTTCTTTTCACCTTACTGATCCTTTAAAGTATCAATGCTGTAATCAACTTTCTCATACAGCCACCCCACAACATACAACTCCAGGGAGTACACCACCACCACCCCAACATTTCATCAAGAAACTAAATCGTAAAAGTGCACTACCAAACTAATATTCCACCTTGGTAACATAACCTGACTTAACTGACGTACTAACAGCCTAGTAGCCTCATCAGGTATAATAATAACAATACACAAACATACCCAATCCAAGGCAAGTCTATAATAACTGGCAAGTGTAACAAT